>CAUYPK010063233.1:0-92872 GCA_963574355.1 Loris lydekkerianus
TTTGATGGGCATTTTTTTTTTGTTCTTCTTAGTAAAGTATCTCAAGAATGGAAGAAAAAGTATCCAATGTACTCAGCCCTACTATGAAACTAATTTATGGCTTTCACATGAAAGCTATAACCCAGTTACAACCTAAGAATAGGGGGAAGGGGGAGAGGAAGTGGGAGTGGAGGGAGGGGGGAGGATGGGCCTAGGGAGGGTGATTGGTGGGACTACACCTACGGTGCATCTTACAAGGGTACACGTAAAACTTAGTAAATGTAGAATATAAATGTCTTAACACAATAACTAAGAAAATGCCAGGAAGTCTATGCTAACCAATGTGATGAAAATGTGTCAAACGGTCTATAAAACCAGTATATGGTGCCCCATGATCGCATTAATGTACACAGCTATGATTTAATAATAAAATAAATAAATAAAATAAATAAAAAGAAATATTAACTGAAACATTCATGTACATTCATGACCATTGGCACCAGTCATGGATTTTAATAATGCAGACCAGCCGGGCAAGGTGGTTCATGGCTGTAATCCTAGCACTTTCGGAGGCTGAGGTGGGTGGATTGCTTGAGCTCAGGAGTTTGAGACCAGCCTGAGTGAGAGCAAGACCCCATCTCTACTAAAAATAGAAAAACTAGCTGGGCATGATGGCAGGCACCTGTAGTCCCAGCTACTGGGGAGGCTATAGGAAGAGCATCTCTTGAGCCCAAGAGTTTGAGGTTGCTGTGAGCTGTGACACCATAGCACTCTAACCAGGAGGACACAGTGAGATTCTGCCTCAAAAAAAAAAAAGAGTTAATAATTACTTGGAGATTGTATATATGTGAATTTAACCTCATTTTCTACTACTTCTTGAAGCTTTCTGTGATAACCATGTAAACAATGGTTATTATAATCAGTAAAGATATCAGAGGCATGGTGAATTTTGGGATCCCCAGATGGTACCTGTTTTTACAACAAAGCTCATGTTTCAGTACCATGTGATGCATCTCCATCCTAACTATCATTTCAATGGAGCGTTCTTCCCTCGACCTCCCATCTATGTAGGCTGATTAACAAATGCAACATTTCATGCAGATGCTAAGGTGAGACCCCTATGTTAACCTTGAACTATGATACATGCCCTCTGGACAAGCATAAGTATTAACTGAATCTAATGATTAAGTGAGGAGACTTTAGTCATTGCAACTAAAATATTATGTGTAAAGGGTACAGGAGTAAATGATACAGGAGTTTCTTTTCTTTTCTTTTTTTTTTTTTTTTTTGAGATAGATTCTCTCTCTGCTGCCCTGGGGAGAGTGCTGTGGCATCATCATTGCTCATAGCAACCTCAAACTCTTGGGCTCAAGAGATCTTCTTTCCTAAGCCTCCTGAGTAGCTGGGACTACAGGCACCTGCCACAATGCCTGGCAATTTTTCGTTGTTGTTTTTTAGTAGAAAAGGTATCTTGCTCTTCTTCAGGTTGGTATGATACTCCTGAGCACAAGCAATTCATCTGCCTCAGCCTCCCGGGGTGCTAGGATTACAGGCATGAGCCAGGGAAGCCAGCTGATACAGGAGTCTCTGAATGTGAAGTTTAAATACTCAGTGACAAAGAATTGCCTTAGTAAAAGTGATTCTCGCCTTTGTTCGTCCCACCCCTTTTGTTTTAAAATACTGTCCTGGCATACTATTAGCAATAATGAAATATCAGAAAATGGTAAGTCAATTCCACTTATGAAAGACTCAGTTCATTGTAATGTTAAATGAAGCATTATTGAAAAGTTTAAATGAAAAGACATATCTTTGGTGTACCAGCCCAGCTTTATCCTATTTATCCTCTTTGCTCCATTTGGTAGATTTCATGCTGGACGTTGACCTACACAAGTCAAACATCTGCAAAGGTGCTCTCACCACGGCCAAAATCACAGTGCAACTGGTGGTATATTTTTATGTTTTGGAAGAAAAAATGACCTACTTAACAAAGAGTGACTTTCACTTATGTGAAAAAAGATGGCCTTTATTAAAATGGGATTGTACTCTGACTCTCACAAAATCCTGAGTTGTTTAGAAGATTCTGATGTTCTGGACATGCTACTTGGGGGTGGGGGGTGGTAAAGGACCAGCACCCATGTCCTTTGGGCTGATGTGTGCCACTCAGTGTCTGTGTGGCTGGCAGCCTGATCCAGGATGTACCTGGGATATTGGCACCACCTAGAGACACCAGCGAATCTTGCCAAGATGAATTGGCAGAATATAAGGAAATTGTTTTGCCAAGTGATACAATGGGCAGATGATATAATAACTGACGCAAAAATAATTTGGGGAAGGGAAATGGAGATAATTTAGGTTAAGTTCTACTTGCTATTAGACATCTTTCTCTTTTTTTTACTTTTAGAAAAATAACAATTGATTATGACATAACTGCTTTAATTGGTACATTCATTTGATAATTCTAAACAATTTTATGAATGTTGTCTTATATTTCTATTACTTATCCTGAACATCATAGACTAAATTCTTAAGACTAAGAGCTGGCAAAGACCAACCACAGAGGCTATTATCTTTGTTACAAAATGCTAGTAATTTTTCACATTAAATCCCAAACACTCAATTATTGTTCCATTAAGAACTATTAAAATGGACAAAAGAGCAAGGCCTGCTATAATCGTGAGTGGACGAGGACCCTTTCTACCAAGAGCCTATGGAAAAGATCACCTACTTCCAGAAAAATCTGTTCAATTTATAAGATGGCATATTAGGAAAAATAAATTGGAGAGCTAAATTAATAATACTTAGGAAAAGGTCTTTTTTCTCTCTGGGGCAATGATAAGTTGAGACTTATGCAAAGAAACCAATTACAACATTTTAACTGAGCTGAAAAAAATCAGTCAAGGAGCCAACACAGGTGCAAAAATAAGAAGTCCAGGCTATATGTTGTTCAGGTTTTTATCCATTTTCCTTGTTCTTAGCTGAACTTAACATAGGCAGAAGGGTCAAAAAGTCTTGCTCTTATAGGCAGCCAGATAAACAATAATTTCTTAGTCACCAAAGGCTCTATTTTATAGAGTTCCTTAGGAAACTAAGTTTCAAAACTATGTACAAAATGACCTAACTTGGGATTTTATGATTTTTTTTTGTTATATAAGTATTATAATTTTTTTTGTAAAAATTTCAAACACTGTAGACATGTAAGACTTTAGATTAATTGTACGGTCGTCATCTTCCTTGCCCTCCCCTTAATGATTTCTAAGAGTTTTTGTATATATACTTAGATTTTTTGGTAGCTGTGAATATATATATAATTTTTTTGCTGAAATAGAAATGTACCACATGCTTTTCAACAAACATTTTTTACATTAAACTTCTCAGCTATCACATCAACACACATTGCTCCATTTATGAAGTTGTAAACAGAACGAAGCAAAATATTCCCCAAGAGGAGCCTTATATATTTAAGAGAAGCCCATTTGGGAAGGTAAATTTAAGCCTGGCTTTGCTTGAGAAAACTAACATCTTTCCTAACGCACCTTAAGGGCAAATACGTTCCTTCCTGGCTGCCACACATCTTGGCAGAGGTCTTGTGTCACAGCGGCCCGCAGTATGGGGTTAAGGAACAGGCTTGCAGTGAGTGACTCACTAACCCGGGGCTGGCTTATGGCCCCTGACCTTGTATCATCCCTTTGGCTTCCACCCTTTGTAATGGGGGAATCTTCTCAGTGGAGGTACAGACAAACCTCTCGATTGCCAGGGTATGTGGGCTTAGAGGTCCTCTCTTCTTAGGAGTTGTTTAAGAAAGCCGGTTGTCCAGCCCTGGAGACCTCAGGGAAGCCTGGAAAGTTGCAGCCCTTCTCCCAGGAGGAGGGAGTCACCAGTCTCGTGGGAAGCTGTGTTTGGCGAGGCCTCTCCTGATGAGGGAAGGAGGATGCTGCCAACAGTTACTTTATTGTCTAGACAATTCAGAGTGGGCGATCTAGATTTGAATAATACCACTTGGTGAAATCATTATTTTGGGGTAGGCTTGAACAGTCACAAAACTAATATTTTTGCATCACCTAGTGATTTGGCAACTACTGCTTACTTTTCTAACCCAGTTCTGCGCTACGCTCTTCCAAGTACTTCAGTGTGTCCTTATCCTGCTATGTCTTCAATGAAGGCAAAATAGTAAAAGTCATTCTTTCGATGAGCATGACACTGGTCTATTTTAATTTTATATAGATGATTTGTTATAATTTTTTTAAAAGAACTCCACCATGAAGTCTTTGTTTTTGTTTTGTTTTTATTATTATTTCTAGGTATTACGTGGGTACAAATCTCTGGTTCCATGGGTAGCTTTGTTATGCCTGAGGCAGGGTTGTAAGTGCACCCATCAGCCAAATAGGAGTGATAGCTGTCAGGTATTAGCACTTGAGTTCCTCTGAATTTTACTTCCTTCTATGCAGGTGTGTGCTCACCAGTTATTCCGATTTAATAGTGAGTACACCGTAAAGTTTTAATCCATTTTCCTATGGATTTTTGTTTTTCACATGTCTTTCCCATCCATAACCATATAGCTCACATATTTAATCTAAGTGTAAATATTGTAATTTTATTCTATATTTTTGTACTTGTTTATTTTCTAAATATTTAATATATCATTTCCACATAGTCATAATTTTTCCCATTTAATGTTCTCTTTTTTATTTCAGATTAATATGAAGGTACAAATGTTTAGATTACATTGTTTTCATTTCTGAGCTAAAGTTCAAATGGTAGTTGAGCCCTTGTGGGGGCATGTGGGACAGCCTCACATGGTGCATATTAGGTGAGATCCCGCCACTCCCCCCCCTTCTCTTGCCTCGCTCCTCCTCTTGCTAAAGTAGACCTGTGTTTTTCTTTTGTGTGGGTGTGTAGTTATTTATATATTGTTTTCATGTTAGTATTGAGTACATTGGATACTCTTTTTTTCCATTCTTGTGATACTTTACTAAGAATGTGTTTCAGCTTATCCAGGTAAACACTTTAATGTGGTTTTAATATTACATCATAGGACAGCTCTGATTGTTAGCAGGCCTCCTTATACTGATTTGAAGTGTAATTGGTTATAAGTTGTTTTCTTCTTAGTTTTGGGCTTTTGCAAGGTATCCCCTCTTTATGCCTTAGATCAGGCGTCCTCAAACTTGTTACAGGGGGCCAATTCACTGTCCCTCGGACCGTTGGAGGGCCGGACTATAGTTTAAAAAAAACAAAACAAAAAAACTATGAACAAATTCCTATGCACACTGTACATATCTTATTTTGAAGTAGAAAAACAAAACAGGAACAAATATAATCACGCCGCCTCATGTGGCCCGTGGGCCATCATTTGAGGACCCCGGCCTTAGATGAATTCATGTCTGGCTTCACATGATCTGTGGTCATTGTGAAATTGTACATAAAATTTTGGAGAAATTTTCAGTATTGTGGGGTGTATGCCTACCTTTTTTTGGATGATTAGAGATCTGTGATTAAGAACCACAGATACCTAAGTTAACCACCTTCCATAGCTAAAAGATTTAAACAGATTGGATAGGTTAATTGGGTGGCTAATTAGTTCCATACAGTTAATTATATTTAGAGTCAAAATCTAATCCAGTGCTTTGAACTACTAGTACTTGTTACCTACCTTTGGTATAATTTCAATATAATGGATTGATCTGATCAGAAAAACTGTCTCAATTCCCTGTAAGAAATCTTGGCTGTACATCAGTTTCACCTGGATAATGTTAAAATGCTGATGCCTGACCCCCCCCCCCCCACACACACACACAAGCTAAAGAGATTTCTATTCTATTAAGTTGTCAGGGTTAGAGTTCAAGCCAATGTGCTGCTGAAATTGAGAACCACTGGACTTGACACCTGAATGAATAGAACGTAAGACTGGTAAGTTCCCTCAAGATAGAAAGAGAAGATTCTACGCACTTCCCTATGTCTCTGTGCTCCCTGTGGCAAGCACATTTTACCTCTCAGAAAGGTGCTCTCCATGTGAATACTTAAGAAAAAATTAACCTTTTTTAAAAAGCACCATTGTTTAAACATTAATACAGTTTTCTCCTCAAAATACTTAGAAATGAAGTAAGAAATGATTCTGCTTTGATAACAAAATCAAAACAAAAGTTAGAAAGTCTAATTAAGGGGGTCATTAGAGAAAAGTTTCTATTATAAAGAAAAAAATTAACCACTGAGTATTTATTACTTAAAAATTCAATCATGAAAGAAAATATATAAATTATTTATCCTAAGATAATTACTCGTAAAACCTTTTATTAGCAAACAACTTTCGAGTTAATTTTTCTAATTTGCCACTTTCTGAGTCTCAGGTAATTATGCCTTTTCATATTGCCGGTAAAATATAGGATTGACAAAGGATGCTGTAGTCCCCATGAGAAAGTTTCATTTAAATGGAAGAAAACAGCCAGTAGCTCATGCCTATAATCCTAGCACTCTGGGAGGCTGAGGTGAGTAGATTGCTTGAGCTTGTGAGTTCAAGACCCAGCCTGAGCAAGAGTAAGACCCCCCCACCCTATCTCTACTAAAAATGACAAACTAGGCAAGAGGATCGCTTGAGCCCAAGAGTTTGAGGTTGCTGTGAGCTAGGATGCCATAGCACTCTACCAAAGGTGACAAAGTAAGAATATCTTAAAAAAAAAAAAAAAAAAAAGGAAAAGAAAAAATTGGATTTGGATTTTATTACAGATCAGTATTAAAACTGACACAACCATGCCAGCTAAACTTCCTGGATTCTATTTATGGATTGTAATTTTCCTTTGCTAGAGGAAAGATCAAGGATTGATCATGTCCAAAAATAGTCATAAATTAACAAAATGCCCATCTTTTGTTTCTTGTTCCCTTGCTTAATCAATATATAATTATTTCCCAAAATTCCCTTTATTTATTTTTTTTATTTAGCATCTAAAGCAATTTAGCAGGAATGGGAGGGCTGGGAGCCCAGGCACAGACAGAGCCTGAGAAAATGAACACAGTGAAGTTGGAGCTCAGGAAGCAAGCAAATAGTGCCTGCTTTGTTTCAGTGCGATGTCCTCTGAAGTTCAAAATCCTTCAGTATTGCTTGGCTAATACTCAGATCTTTTCCAGTGAAGTTTCACCAAGGATTCCTTAATACCTATCTCCCTTTGTATATCTTAAACAGCTAGAGTCACTTAAAATTTACTAACGAAGTATCTCATTCACCAAATATACACTGAAGTCTGATCATGTGCATTTCACGCAAGGAATATCCCAAGTTCTAGTAATACAACAATGAACAAATTGATAGTTTCTTTCCACAGAACTTTTGGTTTAATCAAACTTTAGATGCTTAATGAATATGTGTTGAGTGGATGAAAAAATAAAAGAACAAAAGAAGCAATTTCAGCAATATGTCATAGAGTCAATATAGAGTCAATATAGTATCAATATATTATTTTTATCAATATATTATAAATTACATTGAAAGGCAAAATAATACAGAAGCAGATAATGAAGTCCATTTGGTCTAGGAACGAGCGCATGGACTCAGATAGACCAGGCTTAAATCAAAGATGGTCTCTTCCTACCTGTGGGGCTCCAGGCCATTACTTCTTTTGCCCTTGTTGTCCCCATCTGAAAACTTGAACAATAGTATTGCATTAATTTATTCATTTGGCCAATTTTTACTGAATGGCTGTTAAATACAGACACACTTTGTAAATATTGTAGATTCAGTTCCAGACCATAGTAATAAAGTCAATGTTGTGATAAAGCAAATCACACAATTATTTTGGGTTTCCCAGTTCACATAAAAGTTATAGTTGTACTATACTGTAGTCTATGAAGTGTGCCAAAGCATTATGTCTGAAAAAGTGCTTACCTTTCATGTAAAAGTTCTTTGATGTTGATGATCATCTGGCCTGCAGTAAGTCATAATCATTATTTTGGTGAAGGGTCTTGCCTCAGCATTGATGGCGGCTAACTGGTCAGGGTGGAGGTTGCGGAAGTTTGGGGTGGCTGTGGCAATTTCCTAAAATAAGATGACAGTGAAGTTTTCCACACAGGTTGATTCTTCCTTTCAGGGAAGAATTCCCTGTAGTATGCAATGCCGTTTGATAGCACTTTACCCATAGAGGCACTTTTTTCAAAGATGAAGTCAGTCCTCTCAAACCCCATCCCTGCTTTATCAACTAAGTCTGTTCCACATTCTAAATTTTGTGTTGTCATTTCAGCAATGTTCACAACATGTTCAGCAGGAGCATGAGCATTTCAAGAAACCACTGTCTTTGCTTCATCCATTAGAAGCAACTCTTCATCCATTTCAGTATTATCATGAGCCTGCAGCAATTTAGTCACACCTTCGGGCTCTACTGTCAGTTCTATTTCTCTTGCTAGTTTCACATCTGCAGTTACTTTCTCCCTTGAAGTCTGGAACCTCTCAAAGTTATCCATGAGAAGTTGAGTCAGCTTTTCAAAATTTCTATTATTGTAGATATTTTAACATCCTACCATGTATCACATATGTTCTTAATGCAGTCTTGAATGGTGAACCTAGATAGAAGGTTTTCCATTTACTTCACCCAGATCTATTAGAACACTGGTTCTCAACCTTCTTAATGTCACAACCCTTTAATATAGTTCCTCATGTTGTGGTGACCCCCAACCATAAAATTATTTTTGTTACTACTTCATAACTGTAATTTTGCTACTGTTATGAATCATAATGTAAATATCTGATATGCAGGATGTATTTAGGCGACCCCTGTGAAAGGGTTGTTCGATCCCCAAAGGGGTCGTTGCCCACAGATTGAAAACCGCTGTATTAGAAGAATTACTGTCTATGGCAGCTATAGCCTTACAGAACGTATATCTTAAATACCAAGACTCAAAAGTCAAAATTACATGTTAATCAATGGGCTACAGAGTAGATGTTGTGTTAGCAGGCATGAAAAGAAAATTAGACCTTTTGGTGACTAGGTATATCATCAATGAATAATAATATTTAGAAAAAAAAATTAACAAAACTTAATTCTGAATAGTAGATCTCAACACTGGACATAAAATATTCAGTAAATCATTTAGTAAACAGATTTACTGTCATATCCAGACTTTGTTGTCCTATTTATACAGCATAGGTAGAGTAGATTTAGCACAATTCTTTAGGGAACGGCTTAAGATTTTCAAATGGTAAATTAGCATTGGCTTTAACTTAATGTACCAGCTGTATTAGCCCCTAACAAGAGAGCTTGTCCTTTGCAGCTTTGGAGTCCAGCATTGATTTCTCCTCTCCAACTATGAACGTCCTAAATGGTTTCTTCTTCCTATATAATGCTGTTTTGTCTGCATGGAAATTTGGCTATTTAATGTATCTACTTTCATCAATGATCATAGCTAGATCTTCTGGAAAACTTTCTGTATCATGTCCATCAGCACTTTCTGCTTCACCTTGCATTTCTCTCTGTAGAGATGGCTTATTTTCTTAAATTTCATGGACCAGCCTCTGCTAGCATCCACCTTTTCTTCTACAGCTTCCTAACCTGTCTCAGCCTTCATAAAATTGAAGAGAATTAGGGCCTTGCTCTGGATTAGGCTTTAGGTTAAGGAAAATTGTGGCTAGTTTGGTCTTTTAACCAGACGACTAAAACTTTCTCCACATCAGCAATAAGGCTGCTTTACTTTTTCGTCATTCTAGTGTTTACTGAAGTACTACTTCTCATTTCCTTCAAGAACTTTTCCTTGCATTCACAACTAGGCTAACTGCTACAAGGGCTAAGCTTTTGGCCTATGTTGACTTTTGGCATGCCTTTCTAAGCTAAATCATTTCAAATTTTGTTTCAACATGAGAGACTTGTGTCTTTTCCTTTCTATTTGAATGCTTAGAGGCCATTGTAGAGTTATTAATTGGCTTAATTTCAACATTGTTGAATATTTTGATGGAACGTGGAGGCCTGAGGAGTGGGAGAGACAGGAGAATAGCCAACTGGTGGAGCAGTCAGAACATACTCAACATTTATGGATTAAGTTCATCATCTTAGATGGGTGTGGTTCTGTGTTACCAATGACAGATTACCATTAACAGGTGTAATAATAATGAAAAAGTTTGAACTATTGGGGAAATTACCAAAATGTGACATAGAGACATAAAATGGACACATGCTGCTGGAAAAAATGAGGTCAACAGAATTGCTCCATGCAAGATTTCCACAAATCTTCCATTTGTAAAACAATAAAATATCTGCTAAACACAATAAAGTGAAAGGTAATAAAAGAAGGGACTCTTAAGTTAGCTACTTGCTATTTAAAAGAGAAAACCTGATAATCCAGATAAGGTACAATGCTTATCCTCATAGACCTCACAGTTTAGAGTAGAAAAGAATTTTAGGAAGCAATGACATTAAATGTAATGAATCCTTTGTGGTGGTCTCTGGGCTGTTATTCTCAGGTCTATATCTTGCCCTTTCTGTCTGCCCCTTATTGTCAGAGGCTAACCTCTGAAGACTGTGGTTTCCAGCTTCTGTGCCATTTGATGGTAGATGGACACAGCAGTGTGGAGGCACTGGTGGGCATTTGAAGAGAGGGAGAAAGAAAGAAGCCAGAATGTTTCCACCTGACTGCCCGAGGCAACATCTCCAGCAGGAGCTGTGTCTCCTCCATAACTCCGGTATCAGCCAGTTGCTGATCCTTCCTTTTTCCCTCTAGACGAGGGCTGATAGAGTTTCAGTTGTTTCTAACCTTGGGCTGCCTCACAACCCCCTATTTAGTATCTCAACTCTTCCATCCCAAGCATAAGGAATGTTTGTGGTTCTCCTTTTTAAATATTTTTTTCAGTTATTATGGGAGTACAAATGTTTTGGTTACATAGTTTGCTTTTGTGAGATTTAAGTCAGAGTGATAGATGTGTCCTTCAGTCAGGACATCTGACAACTACTATTAAAAAAGGAAAACAAACACCGCATGTACTCACTAGTGGAAAGTGGAAATTTACTCCTTTTGAAATACACAGAGTTTTTCTCTTTTCTTAGTTGAATCCTGTTCAATAAAGCCTTGATATAAGTGGTACAGGGAAACTCTGTCAGAAGTAATCAATAAAGTTTACTTAGAAAGTAACATTTAGGCTAAAAGCTTGGAGAAGAGGAAGTTTATTCCAGATCATGTGCAAGAGGAGAGGAAATGAGGTGGATTTTAAGGGACTTACTGGAGTGTGAAATATGAGAGAGGAAGGAGGGGCAAGAATATTAGAGGGCTCTCAGGTGGAAGACTGCCGTGGAACGCCATGGGCATTTGTGTGTTCTAAAGTCAGTGGCTGCATTGTAGAGGATTGTTGGGAGCAGAGGCCAGGAACCATTTAGGAGACACTTGCAGACAGCAGTGCTGGTGTGGAAGAAAGTGATGTGATAGGTAATGGAGAAAAGGGACTTGATTTGAGAGGTAGAGGAAAGAGGCAGAGTCTGCATGTCCTTGGTAATTCACAGGCTCTAGGAAACGAGATTGAGGAAGGAGTTGTAATTGTTTTCAAGATTCAAAACAGGTAAGCTGGGTCAAAGGGGTGCTATTCACAGCAAGAGGAAATAGTGGAGAAGGAAGAGTTCCATGGTTGAGCATGAGGTCTATGTGGGCTATCTCCAGGTGGAGCTGTCCAGGAGCTAAGTATGCAGTGTCTGCATCTCAGGAAACAGATCCAAACCACAGGAACTGATTGAGAGCTGTCTATCCACAAGTGGGCATGGAAGTTATCTGAGTCAGTAAGATCAACTAGAGGGGGTGCAAGATTGGAGAGTGAGAGAGCCCTGTCTAAGTCCTGAAAAATGCCAGCGTTGGAAGAGGAGGGTGAAGAGACTGAAAAAGAAAACAAGGAAGCATCAGTTACAAAGCAAACTGAGATAGTGAGGTGCTATGAAGGCCAAAGGGAAGGAGTGTTTCAGAAAGAGGGGTGTGTCCAACAGTTTGGGAAATGTTCATTGGATTTGGTAAAGCGTAGGTTGGTTGATGACCCAGTAAGAAAAATTTCCATAGTAGTGGGAGCAGAAACCAGATTGAAGTGGGTTGAGGTGTAAATATGAAGGGAGAATCGAGACAGTGGATATAAACCAAATTATTTCAAGAAATTAGGCTCATGGTGAGGAGGTAAGAATTATCTTAACAGAGAAGTAGGAATTGAGGGGGACTTTATTGATGGTGGAAATAAATGGTTTTATCTGAATTCTCAGGGAAAGAACTTGACAAAGAGGAAGAAAAGAATAAGGGAACAATGGATGAAGCTGGGTGTCTGAGCATGAGAGAGGGGGTGGGATCCAAAGCACAGGTGGAAGGATTGGCTTGAGGTGATAAGAGGAGGGAACATGGAAATTATGAATGTGGGTGTAGATGAGTTTGTCTCTTCGATGGCTGGACAAGGAGAATGCTCCTTTTTGATGGTTACTATTTTCTCTTTGAGTAGGAATATCATCTGCTATATGTGGGAAGTATAGTCGCAAGTGTTTGAGAAGAAAGAAAGGAAATTTGTTATAGCCTCTGGGGAAAATGAGAGAGAGTGCTCATTAATAGTTGTTTGAATTTCAAAGTAAATGAGTGGTGCTCAGGTGATAGCGCTGTAAGAAGTACCAGCAGCCCTGCCTCATTGCCTTCATTCCTTGTTCTGATAACTCTCTAAAGTCCTCCGTCACCTTTCTGACCCCTAAAGTGTACTCTGCTGGAATGATGACCTACCAGGTTACTTTTGTTACTGACAGATTAATAAATCGAGCAGCGAACTTCTTGATACAATTGAAGACTTTTTTTAAGGAAAAAGAAACCCCAAATAACAGATCTCTCAATTTTACGTATAGTTTATAGGTAGAGAAATTTTGTAGTACCACAAAACATTAGCAAATGTATGATTTTTCCCTCACACTTAGTGTGACGTGCATAACCTACCAACTCTTCCAAATTCTTTGCCTTAAAAATGCTAATCAGTTGGCACTAGATGATCATTTACATAGTCAGAATAGAGATTTTGGTTTAGCATTTTTTTCTTAAATCAAAAATTGAATTGCTCTGGCTGTTGGTATGGTGTATACAACCAGAATGCTGAAAAAGTAACTGATGAATGACAAAGACCACATTGAAACTGATTTCTGCTAGTCAGCTGCCATTTGATAAAGATAAAGATATCATGTTGGGTAACCGATATGTTAGATATTAGTCCAAATCTTTGTTTTTTAAAAATCCTGCAATTAGAGCAGTGTTTTTCAACCTTTTTGTCTAATGGTGTACTTGAACCTATAGTTAAACTTCCACGACACACTTAAATTATGTTGATCTAAAAAAAGTAAAACTAATGACATACTTATTGTGCTTTGAACTTTTTTTGAAAATAATTTCATTAAAGGTCTTTTAAAAATGTTTGTGGTACATCTAAGATCCTCTTACCGCAGACCAGTTAAATATCACCCAAATAGAGGGTACTAGGTACTGCAAAGGGTACAGGAAAGGGAGAGATAGGGAGAAATATGTTAACAGGATACAAAGTTAGATCTATTTAGAGGAATAAGTTCTGGTGTTCTGTGCCACTGTGGGATGACTACAGTTAACACAATACATTATATAGTTTCAAATAGCTAGAAGAAATGATTAGTGTCTGAGATGATGGATATGCTAATTACCCTGAATATGTATAATTATTTGTCAATTTAAAAAATTAAATTTAAGGAAATTTTAAGTTTTGCAAATAAGTGTAGTACAAAGTGATTCAAGGAAATCAAGTCATTCCATGAGCGTGAGGATGGACCATGAATTAAGTGGCTGTTTCCTGCTACTTTCAACTTGTTGTGCACTGTACCTTCCCCCAACAAGAAGCATAGATTGAGACACCTACCCAATGTAATCAAGTTAAGAATATGGATATTTTTGAAGTACTGAAAAGAACGTTGTTCTTTAGAAATCTAGACCCCAATCATTTGATGTGTACTCTGTCCCTTAAAGGGAGTGGTGAGCTCTGTGAGCAAAAGAATTTGTGAGAGACAAGAAGAGGTAGCCAGGAAGTTCAATGTGAACAATTGATGTATAGGGTCTAAGGTGAAGTAAGGAATACTGTCATAGAGTGAGTTCAGGACTTTATTGGGTAGGATATTTTAAAAGTTTTTTGTAATCTAATCCACACAAAAGTCTAAACAGAGTGAATGTCTGCCATTGGCTCTGAAAATTACACAAATTTTGCTTTACTATTTTAAATGCACACAGGAACATAAGAGAAAAGAGGGGGAAGGATGGACTCGAATGTGGCATATCTTACACACTGATGTCATGGAGCGTGATCCTTCCTAAATGACGGCCGTAGGAAGCAGTGCCCTAGCAAGATCTTCCAGGGATATTGTCACCATTCATCTGTTTCAGGGATTCCTCTTTTGAACTTTGCTACACATTTTTTTTTTTTTAATCTATTGATGGGAAATCTCCATCTGCTGAAGGTAGATCTGGTTCTCTGAAGCTGCCAAAAGACTTTTGGCATTAGGTCTGATGATTAAAGTGGTTGATCTAGTTAGCTAAAGCTATTTTGAATCAAAATGGGAAGTAGCTATAAAATTAAAAGGCAGTTTTTTAAAATGCATACTGGAAGTGGCCTGTAATGATAATTCCCAAAGGGTTTGCCAAAAATATCTTCAGTCCTAATAGCATTCATGCATCTATTCATTCAGCAAGCAAGCTTTATTTTTTTTCCCATTGAAATAAATCATTAGGAAATACTGATCTGAATTTGAAATGGTATATGTATTTGAAGAATCACTCTTATTACATGATAGGTAGTTTATTTAGTAATTTCCTAAAATGAATATAGTGGTCTGTAGAGTGTGTGTATGTATATATATACATATATATATATATATTTATACATAAAAGATCATATATGTATACATACAATGACAAATTATTGTTATTTTCAATAAACTCTTTCTATATTATGCTTTTATAAGCAAAAGTCTGTGTTATATCAGAAACAAAAGGTGGAAAATTTTACTAGATTAGTTATTGATTATTGAGGACTGTATTGTAAGCCAACCATGGGAATTCACTTATCACTACTCAGCAATCAGCTACGGCTGACTGTATGGGTGATGGCAAAAGATGGCTTTGACAATCATTGCTGTGAATTTGGCTTTCTGCTTTTCTTTAGTATTTCTAGCCATTGAAAATAAATTATGTTGTGAGGCAGAAGGAAGTATTATATTTTTTTAAAATGATTTATGTCTTCTTTTCACATATAGGTAAATAAATAAACATATACATGCACATCTAAGCAACGTAACATAATTCCAAAACTGTGATTCTCTTGTTAATCTGAGGCATTTGATGAAGATGGGATTTAAACTATGCCTCTATGCCTACATGTGACTTAAAAGTACCTGAAAAGTTGCAATTTTTTCAATATTTTGTCTTGTCTTCCTAATGTCAAATAATTTTGACTACATTAATTGGTATTATCCAGATTATGTATATAGTCTTCTTAAATTCTTATTAAATAACTGATGTCTTTACAACTACTGAAAAATTGTAGCAGAATTTATACATTCAGGCACTTCAGTCTGCGTAGTTTCAATTTAATGACATATAAATAAATGCTGTGTACAGAATTATCAGAAACATCAGACATGTCACCGTAAATCAGACCAACAATATGTGTCAGTACCATTGGAAAAGTATTTCCTGACATAAACCTGACCTGTGTTTCCTGGTTGTGTGAAAAATGAGCAAATGATTTTTCCTTCACTAAAATTGATATCTATTGATCTTGGCTTAAATACAGGTCTGTGTTGATAAATGAAAATGTAGAGTTTTTTCCACAATATAGTAGAGAATTGTTGCTCTATAACAAATGAAGTAATTCCAGATTTACTGGAATTCAAGTTAAGTGCTTTGTAAAGAGTTGAAAATAGTGCCTAGTAGGTTGGTAAATTGTGGTGGGAAGGCCAGCTAGGCATTTCTAGCTAAGGTACTAATGGTGTTTGTTTGTTTGTTGAGACAGATTCTCACTCTGTCACCCTGGGTAGAGGGCCATGGCATCATAGCTCACAGCAACATCAAACTCTTGGCCTTAAACAATCCTCTTGCCTCAGCCTCCCAAGTAGCTTGGTTACAGGCATGCACCACTCTGCCTGGCTAGTTTTTTTCTATTTTTAGTAGTTTCACTCTTACTCAGGTTGGTCTTGAACTGCTGAGCTTGAGCAATCCACCACCTGCCTCACACCCTCCTGGAGTGCTAGGGTTATAGGCACGAGCCACTGTGCCTGGTTGGTGCTAATGTTTTGGTTAGAATTTGACCAGGTGATAGCAGACTTGTTTTTTCCCAACTAAAATTTCCTCTTGAAATGTCTTCAAGTCAAGTACTAACAGAAGGCAGGAGGAAATGTATCTGAGTTAGGTAATTTGGGTGGGAATTGTCAAGCTGGAGGATGCCTGCCCCATCTGAAGGAAGCTGTTAGCACTATGTAGGAAGGCAAAAGTCTGTGTTTTAGATCTTGTAATTTTTTTAAAAGCCTAAATCTCACATTATAGGTAATATTTCTGTGTGTTTTAAATGTTAGATCAAAAGGGGAAAAAATTAACAGTATGTTGGGCAAACTCATGTGGCCCAAGGAGGACCAATTCACCTGCTCCGTCTGACACCTCTTTCATGCCATAGCATTTCCTTTCTGTGTCAGCAGCATATCCCAGTTTATCCACAGATACGAGAAAAGCCCAAGGTCTATAGTGAAACTCTAGGTGCTTGCCTGATATCCTTAGTAAATACTTGGATGGGATCCCTTATTTTCCCATGAAGGTCTAAGGATAAATAGCCCTAAGCAAAAAGACAAAGTACTGTGGCTGTCATGAACTTCTAAGCATTTGGGTAACTTGGTAAAATTATATGGTCCCTGTGAAGAAGGTATCATTAAAGGAAGAGACTAGAAAGTGGATTTAGGTACTTTCTTTCTTGATCTCAGATAGTTCAGTGGTTAATAACTTACTAAGAATAAACTGCCACTTGATCAGTGTGCTGATGTACCACCCATGAAAAGTTGTATATTTCTCTGGTTTCTCTCTCTTTCTGTTTCTCTCTCTCTCTCTCTCTCTCCCCCTCTGGTCTCTCTCTCTCTCTGTCTCCTTTTTTAGTTTTTAAACAGATTCTGTGATGTTTCCCCCCATTACCTGTTTATTAGCTCTGTATCCAAATGGTCAAAGGACACTTCTGAGGGTTACCTCTTAGAATGTTTGAAGGCAAAAAATATAAACAAGGGTTAAATGCCAAACGTATTCGCTCTGCTAATACACGTTTGCGATTTAAAAGGCACACTTCATTGAATAATTTAAAATATGCTCCTACCATCTGTTCGTTTGGGGATTAACATTGTTCATGATGACAAAATAATCACATTAAACAAATTCTAGGTACCATACTCTGTTATTCATAATAGCAATGACATTGGTAATTCAGATGACCTGGCATTTTCTGTTTCTATGTGATTACACTATTGATTTTCCCTTATTGGAAAGGAGAACAGCAGAGTACATGCTTTTTTTTCTACATGGAACATGCAGTTCAGGAATTCTGCCTTTTTATTATGAAAATGAAAAGTAAATTGCAAACATATACCATCTCTCAAAGTAGCACTGTGTAAGCCCTTGGGTATAATATTTGTCTTTCTTTCTTTCTTTTCTTTTTTTTTTTGAGACAGAGTCTCACTATGTCGCCCTCCATATAGGGTGACAGCTTACACACCTCTAACTCCAGCTCAAGTGATTCTCTTGCCTCAGCCTCCAAAGTAGCTGGGACTAACGGCACTGGCCAAAATGCCTGGCTATTTTTTGTTGCAGTTATCATTGTTGGTTAGCTGGCCCGGGCTGGGTTCAAACCCACCAACTTCAGTGTATATGGCTGGCACTGTAACCACTGTGCTATGGGTGCCAAGCCACTATTTGCTATCTTTAGCTACTTCTTGTGTCTATTTATAAGAAAAATGATCAGATCATCCTATTCATATTCTAGAAACTATGCAATCAGTGTTTGTCCAGGAAGTCTGTTGACAAGACTCTGTGCCAACTGGATAGGTTGCTCTGGGGTGGATATTGATTTTGCTTTCCCTGAGCTCTTGTAACATTTTGTGTCTGAGCCACACATTACGCACTGTCTCATATTGACTGGCAAATTTATTTCTTTGTTTAAGTCTCTTATTTTCAATGTAAACTTTGTGAGGACTGGGCTATTTCCTTCTCGTTTTGTGTCTTTCAATGTTTCCCACTTTGCTGAGTTTTTGTAAGGTCAAAATAAATAATAATTAAATGATCATTTTTTCATAATGTGGAATAGTGAAAAAAGGTTTTTAAAAGTTGCTTTTGGTAGCACATCTTCAAGGTGGTGCAAGCCAGTACCGTCTTCTACCCACATTTAATTCAGATGTATGGATTGTCTATTCTTAGCTTAGGCTGTGCCTGTGTGAACCTCTGTGGCAGCAGAGTGTGGATGCAGGAACCCTCAAGTGCCCCGGGCTTAATAACCTTTCACTGTCAGGTAGCCTTTCTGTGTCATTACATGTACTCTCTCTGCTTCTCTTTAAAATCACATATGTTCTTCTATCCTGAGAGAAGATGGAATGAAGTAACATCATTATTCTTTGCGAAAGTCTCCAAAACAGGTCATTAAATCACCTGTCTTTTCATTGGTAGGCAAAACGCTACGCTACCAAGTTGTTCAAATGTTTGTTCTCAGTCATATTACACGCTGAATTCATTATGCTGTGAATTTTCTCTGAGTGTCACTGGGCATGGAATCTCATTTAATCGAGCACTCCATAAAGGGAGAATGAATTCAAATGTTGCAATTTGACTCCCATGCTTTTGTGGTAATCTGTTAACTTGCTGGTAAGTCACTCACTTATCTGTTATATACACATGATGTTGTCAGACCACATTTTCATCCAGTTTGTGTTCATTATTTGATCTTCCCCATAAAATTACACTGCTTTGGTCTCAGCTAAATCGGTTTCTCATGGTACAAAGTCAGTTTCGTACCTGAATGATCTTTCAAGATACTATTATTTCCTTCGCTTCTTTTTCACAAAATTTCAGTCCTGTGAATGAAAATATCTGGTCCCATAGCCCATTGTTACCATTTGCATTTCACAATTTATGCAAAATTTAGTCGTATCGCTATCACGTGTCTGGTAAATTAGGAACATGATGTGGAAACAGTGTGTTTTTATTTTGGTGAGGTATTTGAAAATGTCTCTTGTGGTATAATTGTAGGTGTAATGGATGCATGGGCTGGATGAAAATGCAGTTAAATATATTTGTTATCAGTAGAGCAACATAGATTAAGAATACTGAATAAATAATAAATGTTTGTCTGAAAGGAAGATTGTCCAATCAAACAAATTTGCAGAAACCTGGACTAGAAAGGGATGATAAATATCCTGAAATGCAAAGTCAAGATCAACAGTTACACTATTTAAGCTAAATAACAAAAATGACTGTAATTTCAAGTTTACAATTAATCTGAATTGAATAGTTGAGTCCTAAGGGAGATGGTTCATGAATTAAGTGTATGTGCAGAATTCTATCTTAGCCTCATTCAAAGGAGAAAACTGAATCTGAACGTCTCTGTCTTGCAATTGTCACATCACACCTGGGCTACCAGATAAATTTCAGATGCTACACTTTAGGAGGAATTAACAAGCAGGAATCAGTCCCGAAGTATGTTGCCAGGATGATGAGCAATCAAAAGCCCTGAGACTAATTGGCCTGAGAAAGGGAGAGAATCAAACATTCTTTTTAATGAATCCCAGGCTGTCATATTAAAACCAATCAGGCTTGCTTTTGAATGACTCCAAATCTAGGATCGAGGGTAGCACTTTTAGAAAGGTGAAACTTAGTGTGATACAAAGAAGTTTTCAATATTTCATCTGCTCTAAGATGAGAAAGCTGCCTCCATGAAGCAGGGTATTCCTCATTCTGGGACCAGATACTTACTTGTTTCTCCTTGGAGAGTGTTCATACCTTAGACAAGACTCCGTTCCCACTGCTTCTGGTGAACCTTTCAGCTATGCAGATCTATCACATGAACAATTCTTAGCATAGTTCTTGACACCAAGTAAATGCTGAATAAATATTAGCTGTAATTGTTATCCATAGTGAATATTCCAAGAATTTGTAACTGAATTATTTGTCTAAGGGGAATAAGTAAAGATGTTTAAAAAAGTTAAAGTTGTTTAAAATTTTAGCACCAATTTCTATTGCTAAATAATGAAGGTAGTCAATAAGGTTATATGATACTCATAAGTGATTCACTCTTAATTTTTGCCACTTTACGTTTTCAGTAATTGCCTTTACATTCTATGTTATCTGGATTTGGGATTAATTCATCAAATTTAATGGGAAAACTCTAAGTGGCTGCTGAATCACAGCTGCAAATATGAAATTATCCAGTGACTCACATAGCAATAGTTCATCAACAAAGGAATGGATTGTGTCATAAAACAATGGGTTTCTTCCCTTAATTCAAAGAGATGTTTCGGTTTAGGAATTTGAAAAGTCTTAATAATGGGAGTAAGCTCTAGGTCAGGGAAGCATCAGGTGACAGATATGCTCTCTCTTAGTATAATAGCCATTACCTGTTGAAAGCATTTGGCATTCATCCACTTACTTATTCTTTTAATAAATACTATACTGAACACTGCATGTTCCTGACTCTGCCTCCTCACCTTTTTTCCCCTTTATCTTTCTGAGTAAGTCATCACAGGAAGAGCAGCCCTCAGTTACCCCACATCCCCAGGCCCCAGTCCTGGAACTCCCTGCAGTGAAACAGTCCCGACCCCGCTCCCCATCCCTCAACACCTCGTGCCCCTTTGCTGTTCTTATTTTTCTGCATATCACCTCTCTCAGATATTTATTTACTTTTACGTCAATCTCCCTATCTCCACTAGAATGTTAGTTCCACTAAGGCAGGGATAGTTGTGTGTTTGGTTTGCTGCTGGATTCCTAACACCTAGAATAGTAACTTGATAAGTATCTGTTGAGTGAGTGACTAAAGTTTAAGTGTCATGGAAACTGAGAGTAGAAAGGTGTCATTTCTCCCCCAGGGTTACCTAAGCCATTTACAGCAGTGCAGGGTTGTGAAACAAAGTCATTTGGCCCTGAAATCACCATCCTTATTCTTCATCTCTCCCTCTAGTAAAAATAAATCCAGAATGCTGCACGAACTCAGATATCTTAGGTATTTGGCAAAGACAATGATATTTCACTGCTATATGGATTTGAATGCAAGGAGATAACTTTTGTATCATCTAAGTGTAGAAGAAAATGTAAGTCAATATTTATCTGCCTAATTTATCTCCATGCAGATCACTTTTATGTCTTCTCTAGATTTATCCAATCTGATTTAGTTTGTCCTGAGTTTCTCTATTCTCTGTTATTTTTTTTTCCTTGGGTCATCAGTGCAGACGCTAGGAGAGGTAGGGTACAGAGATAGATTTGGAAGAGCAGTCACACATACTTTCTGCCGCGTGGCTGAGCCAGTCATCTAAATGTGCAGTGCCAGAGACAGATGATAACCAGATAACTTCCGATCTAAACAGTGATATTTTTGAAGACAAAAGGAGGCACTAGTTAATCTTTGTTCCAGGACAATAGCTACATCCCTCTTAATTAAGAGTTAGAATCCACTGTTTAAAAAATCAGTAAGATAAAGTGTGGCTTCAAGTATTTTTTTTTTTTTTACCAGTATTTACTGAGCATCTATTATGTGCAGAGAAATACTCTAGGCACTGTAAAACGGCATATAGACAAATGATAAGACACTAAAAAGAATTCAAAGACAAATAAGCCACATACCTTCCCATCTGTGATTTATGGTTCGCTATAAAAGAAAGTGAACAGTATTTATATATATAAGGCAGTAAATGATATGGGCTGAATTAAGCTGGAGGCAATGTTAGCCAAGTACAAGATTCCAATACAGTCATTGATGCCGGCCACTTTTGTTTCTATGTCGTCATGTTAATTGATGTGAGTCCTGCTATGATGCATGAATTTGGACATCATATGAATTATGTGATTTAATCCACTTCTTGTGTGTGTGTGTGTGTGTGTGTGTGTGCATGTATGTGTATATATATAATGCTCAACTAATGTTGCTTGGCTGGCTGGCTGGCTAGGGCAGAAGAATGAATTAAAAGATTTTTAAAAATCATCTGAAAACCCAATATAGAGCCTTGTTTGTCCAGGACACTGCTTCTTTGCTCAACCAGCTAGTTGACAGACCAAGAACTTACAGCACGATTATTTTTTATCTGACTTTATAATGATACAAATGATACAAGACATTTGGTTATTTGAAAATAAGCTTAAAGTATTTTAATTCTTTGTACTAGTTCCTACTGTTGGAAACTCTTTTGCAGCTGAACATTGGCAACAGTTTACATCTTGGCAAGTTGACTGTGCTTTTTAAGGATGGAAGTGTGGGAAGTAGTATAGGACATCTGTCAAAGAAGTCATGTTGTTAAAGCCTGTTGTGTATATTAAACTCATTTGTTTCCATTTCCATATATTCTAAAGCAAAATGCCACTCCATGTAACATTCAAACAGCTTATAAAGAACTTGGAGATATGAATTGTGTGGGCCTACCTGAAACTTCGATGAATGGGCATCGTTTTATTCAGTTGGTTTTGTTGCTACTTTAGCTCAGCCTAAACTTTGGATGTATAATAGGTTTGCTGAGAAAAGGTTATCAGTAATCGTGGGCTTTTTTTGGTCAAATGTAATAACTGAAACCAACACAATTTCCTGTCCCTATTAAAGGGCACTTGGACCAGGCCTGCTTTCCTGTGCCTGTGTTCAACAACACTGACAACAACAAAACTTACTTGGCCACCTGCTGCACTGGCCTCCTCTAAGGCCTCTGTCCCAGTGGTCACCTCCTTTCCTACAGTAGGTCTGAAACTTAATTTTCTGTGATCATAACAGGTGTCTGCTGGGCTTTTGAGGAATTGACAGTTAATAGATTAAAAAAACATTCCGAGTGAAACTGCTCTTCATGGGACTCCGTTAAATGGAGAATGAAGATTTAAAAAGATGAGAATCTATGATTCATTCATCTCCAACTTACATGTTCTTATAAAAATGAAGCAGTTGATTGATTTAAATAAAAGTTATCCTTGTCATGACCAGCTGACTTATGGGTCTTCTGCTCTTTAAATTCTAAAAGAGATACAATTCGGTCTTAATGGTTTTTATAATCTGAGGGAATCAAGATATGCTAATAAAATTTCCAAATAACACTTTGTATGTCAAAACGTACCACCAGAATAGTACATACGTTTCAATTGATGAAGATTTCTGTGCGAATGTAAGTTTTTACCCCTTTGGGTAAGTACCAAGGGAAGTTTTTCAATATCATGATTTCAGTGGATTTATAATATCCACATTGGTTGGCTATTTCATATCTTATTTAAGTATTTGGACATTAAGGATATTTACATCTTTTTATTATTTTAGAAAACACTATGACAGCCTTCATGATGGTTAAATCTTCATCTGCACTCATAGCATTTCCTTCTTATTATAGCCATTGTGCACAAGACTGTGTGAAGTGTAATATCTGCAATGTTTAAGAAGTAGATTAGGTAGCTGACCCTTAATAGAAGATTATTGACTAGCTAATTAATTAATTTTTAAGTTGCCAGTTAGTTTTCAAAGCAGAACATGAATACTGTGCTTAAGGCATAACACTGTGCTTATTCGAGGGTTAAAATAACTAGTTTGAACATTTTTATTTATTGAATTAAAGCTGTAAGCCCAGGCAGGCACATATCCATTGCCTCCAGTTGAAACCTATATCCATCCCTTGCTCCTTGAGAAAAGACATTTCTCTCATGTTCCAGTGGGTATTCTTTGCAAAATATTTCCGTTTGATAGCATATACGAAACAGCTTCACTACTTTCAATTCATTTTGATAGTTAATATTTTTAGTTATTTTTCTGGGGAGAGAAGGTGAAGAGGAGTTAAGGGAAGAGTTGGGTAGGTCTTTGGAACAACAGCTTTTTATGATTTCAGCTATCTTATTTAATAAGAAAGTGTTGTTTTAGGTGCTGGGATTACGTAGTCAAATAAGATAGAAGTCCTGCCAGCCATGGGGAATAGTTATAAATGTATAAATATATGAATAACTATGAAAGAGTGCACTAGAGTTATAATTGGGGGAATAGCTGAGAGGCCTCTAAGTAAAGCTGAAGAGTGGAGAATGGTTTTTGGAAGTGATGATGTGTAAAAGGAATTAGCCAAGGAAGGAGAGAACGTGTTCTGGTGAGAGTGCTGATCGTCTGGGAAGACCCAGAGGTGTGGAAGAGCAGGCTGGGTGGAGCAAGAACATTACCAAGTTACTTGTGGCTGATGCAGAAGAGGAGGGGAGAGCAAGGCCATAGAGCATCTCTGTGCTGAGTTTTGGAATTTAAATTTTGAACTTTATTGCTAGAGTGAAAGGGACTCGAATGATTTTAAGCAAGAGGCTCACATGTTCAGATTTCTGGTTTAAAATGATCATGGCAGGCAAGGGAAGGATAGACTTGAGGAGGGCAAACTGAAAGTGTTAACTCCAGGCAGAGCATGAGGGGGCCCTGAGGGAGACACAAAGGAAAGTACAGCGTGCAGAGAAGCAGAGCATGTGGTTTGGTCTCTGAAGCCAAATTAACTGGGTCCTAACTCTGACCCCCCAACGTGACAGTCTGTGTGACCTACAGTGTGCGTTGTAATCCCTCAGTTGCATTTTCCATGTCTGAAAAATGAGTCTAATGATGTTGCTCCACTCATATGCTGTGATGAGGATCAAATGAGCTGATTGCTGTCAAGCACAGTGCCTGGCAGACTGAATGCATGATCAGTGTTCTCAGTGATCTATTGTTATAATCAGCCCTGTTGTTCCTGTCACTGTTACTCAGGTCTCCAGGATTTGTAGCTTGATTAGCAGTGATTGTCGGATTATTAGCTAAATGGTGGTGGTAACAGAGAATATGTAAGAAATGTGTTTGGGGAGATAGGAAAAGAGAGTTGATGTGAATTGCATTGTAAATGCTCAAAAAAGGCAGCTGGGGGACTTCCAAATGGAATTTTCTCATGAGCAGTTGATAAAAATAGCAGAAAGATGTGGACTCTAGATAATGGTGTGGCAGTTTTTCGGAACGTAAGTATTTAAAGTATTTAAATACCTAATTAGGTGTATTGACCAGGAGTGTGGAGGCCAGAATCATGAAGAGCTGGAGAGTTGGCAGATTAGAACCCCAGCAGCGTTGCAACTCTTCAGTCTGGGCACAGGCCAAGGACACAAGATCTGGGGCAGGAGGGAATCTTTCCCAGCCACAGGCAGGGGGAAAAGCTTCAGTCAGTTCTGATATGGCCGTAAGCAGATATTTTCCTCTCCTAAAGAAGTTCCTCCAGTTTTTCAAATTGTCAAACACAGGCCAGGGTAGAGCTAAGGGCTGAAAGAACCTTCTTTAATAAATATTATTACAATTATTAGAAGAAAAGTCCTATGGCCTCAAATTATGACTTGCTAGCAATTGCTTTTAATTGCTACGCAGGATATTACTTGTATGCAACTTCTAGTATACAGTTTTTGAGTTTAAGAGGCCCTTATGACTTACTCCTTTATTTGAGAGTCTCAAGAACAAAAATAGAATAAAGTATTTTTACCTGCAAACTAATTTAGGAGCCTGTCCAGTAATAGAGGATAGAGCTGCTTCACATAAGAATTTCTTAAGGGGTAACAATCAAAAACTGCAGAGCAAGACACGAACCTTTATGGCAGAGATACATGTGTTTTCTGATGAGTAAAATTGATGTTCCAGATGCTTAATATAATTTATTCCCTTTTAAAAATGTTCTTCAGAGCCTAGAATCATAGGAATGACAATGAGATTTGCGCTAAACCTCATACCTGTCTACCACAAAAATCCTAATACTCAAATCAAACAAAGCATAGGTGGATGGGTCTGCTCATCCCTTAATGAGATTTGATCCCTGTTTGGGGGTAGGCCTGCTACAGACTGGGATTCTAATCTTTAGATGAAATTAAACTGTCCAATGTGTTTTTATTTTTCCAAAGATAAAGTCCCCAATTACCTGTCTATCCCCAGAAACAGAGAATTGTTGAAGGTAAGAACATTCTGTTTTCCTTCAAAGGCCACACCCTGATCATTGGCCAGAGTTCTCATAGATTCTGGATACTTGGCAGGTTGGATTTGAGCGGTAATCCCCTCTTATCCCAATTTAAGTACAAATAATCCCTAGGGACCTCTGCCAGGCTCTTGGTAAATCATTGCCCGGTGCAAGCAAAAATGCCTCTGCTAAGAAAACCATGGAATTTTACTCATCAGAGTACACATATTTTTCCCTTCCATAGAGGATTGTGTCTTACTCTTCAGTTTCTGATTACTATTCTTCCTAAATTAGCTTGTAGGTAAACATGCTTTATTGTGCTTTTGTTCTTAAGACTCTCAGATAGGTCATAAGGGCCTCTTAAGGCTATAAATTACACAGTCATATACATCACAGGGAGTTGACATTCATTAGGCACTCTCTACCTTGCTATTGTACAATTAATGATGTTTACCCCAATTACGAAATAGTATCCTGATTCAGAAAAATATACTGAAGAGGGAAAATAGCAGGACTTCCTCTATATTTACTATCTCCCTAATTACACAAATTAATCAAAATTTATTTACTGACTATTTACTAACTTGGCTTGGAATACTCTCTCATTCTGATGAGTTTCCAGACTTCTGCCTTTGCACACCTGGGCAAAGTCTTTCTAAACCATTTCTTTGTGTTCTAGTATATTTCAGTTGAGGTAGGCTGGCCTTACCTTTGTAGGCAACTTTATGAGAGTTTCATTTTAACAAGAGTGGTATGCCATCACTGAATACTTTGGAGAGCTGGTTACCATTTTTTAAGTGCTTTAAAGAAATGGACTTGAATATCAACAGACGGTGTTATCAAGAGTGTAGAGAAATTGGCATCTTCCTATGACTATGGATATGGAATTGGCCATAGCGTAATAAAGGGGAAAACGCACACAATTTGTGGTCTAGCCACCCATTTTCAGAACCAAAAGCACCAATCAGTAAGAATATATTAATAATTATTTATTGTTCACAGAAGTCCAGAATTATAGGTCTGTCAATAAATGCATGGTTGAATAAATAATAGTACATCTGTGCTATGGAATCTTATTCAACTATTAAATAGAGCACATTAGATCTCTATGCATTGATTAAAAAAAGGTTCATGATATTATATATGTACAAAAATGTTTATAGGGAATTGTATTTAATATAAGTCTGCGGTACACAAAAAGGAAGGAGAAGCCTTATATGTGTGTGTATACATGCAACACACACACACACACACATATATATATTTGGTTGAATAAATATAAATGGAAATGGTGGGATTAATGGGAAAGAAAAGACAGTAAGCTCTTTTATTTATACACGTCTGTATCATTTGACATGCTAAAATAACCATGTATTATTTTTTAAATGAAAAAACAAAATATAAAAGGAAAATTATTGAATAGAAACGTTTATCATCAAATAGAAAATTATCTGCCCTTTCAAACTTAACATTTCTGAATTTAAGCAGTATCTGCTATTTAAACCCAAACAGTATCTGGATTTGACCCAGGGAGAACAAAAGTATAGGTTTGCTCAGCACACTTGATGTTTGCCCAGGTCCCAGGACTCTTAAATACACTGGTGTGTAGATTCAAATTTTGGATAAGAAATCATTTTTTAAAATATAAAAATCATTCTGCACAGTGTTCTGAACAGGGCTATTTTGAGGCTACATTCAAGGGCCTCTGTGATTTTGTTGCTATAATTCTAGAAAATGGAGTGGGACTAGTAAAGTGGAAGGCTAATTTGAGCTGTGACATTTCCCTGAGGCTCTGCTGCCTCAGGTAGGATTGCTTGGTAACATTTCTGTTTTGTCCAACTTACCTTTCACTGTTATGGAAAAACAAAGCTTACAAAGAATTAGTAAAATTCACCATCAATTTTTCAGTCGATCTTTGTCTAAAGAGCAGGTAGAGGCTGCATTTCTGAGAGAATGTTTCTAACAAGGAAACAGATCAGTGTCATATTCCAAGTGTTAGTACACAAAGACTTTTGCTTACATTTTTTTATGATCCCGAGAGGCTGAGTTCAGTTCTATTGTAAATGGTAGTTTATGAACAGAAACCCACAATTTTTTGACCAGAAAATTGGAAAACCACCCCTAATCATTTCCATGTGCCCATCTCATCTTCTGAGTGGCTAGTTTTTCTCCTTTGAAAACATAGCAAAGAATTGATTATTCCCTTCCCATCTGATGCATGCGTGCTATACAGGTCAATAACTCTGATTCCTCGACCACTGCTACATTAGCTTGATGCTCTTTTAGACGTTATACAAAAATGGATTAAGCCTTTTTGCCTACTCAGAGATTTAGTCTGACTGGAAACAGGCTTTTGTGGAGCTACAGAATTTGTACTTCATCTGCTCAGCCAATAATTGGTCACAGCACAAGCCTGGTTAGAAATAAGCAACAAGCTTCCTGTATCCATGAACAGAAAACAAGGTAGCGTGTGGAGCCTCCGAGAAACACACATATACTTTTGAAGAAAAGAAGCACCGGGCGGCCAGTGAGCAACATATGTCTGAAATCCATTATCCGACACGTTCTTTCCAGCCTTCCCAGGAATGCTGGTCTGACTACCAAGCTTTGCTTTTGCTTCTTGCCTTCTGGATATAATGAGTTTGCCAACCAGCTGTGAGTACCTAACTCTGGGGAAGGTGGCTCGATTCCGAAGCGCTTCTGGTCATGGATCGCCTTTTGCAATCAACAAGCCAATTGATATTAAGCCTCAGAGGAGACGGTAACTGCTTTCCTTTCTAGTTGTTTGTCAGTGAAAATTTTGTTTTCTTGCCCTTTGATAACTACTTTGGAGGTGTGCTGAGCTGGGTGGGTCAGGGTGAGAGGTGAGTTTTTCAATTTGGCATACTGGATAGTTAGAAAAAAATTAACCAGACAGGAAAGCTGGAAATATTCTGAGTTTAGCTGTTTAGCAAAAGCTAATCTGGTTTCAAGGTCTGTAGATTATAAGAATTTGAGATATTGTTAATGTTTGTGTTACCATCAGAATCATCCACGATGAGAATTTGAAAGAGGATTTTGCCAAATAATGGATATGTTTATTAATAGCTATTAGATGCCAAATAGCTCATCATCTATATATAACATTCCTTTAAAAAATTCCAAGGTGCAACAGATGTGTGATCATTCTATAATAAGCAGTCATTTTTCATGTGGCCACTGGGGAGGCCAGAGCAGGGTTTATATGTATATATAAATATATTTCCTATAAAGCAGCTATCATTATAGATCAGCCTTTACCCTCCAGCCTTTTTCTACAACATCATAATAGGGATGATGTATTCGACTACTGTGTCCAAAAATCAGCCTTCAGTTTGGGTTTTATGCAAAACTGTTTTATTCAGCAATTAACAATGAAATTCAGAAGCATTTTATAAAGGTCTTTTATTCTGCCTGTGAAAATTTCAGTTTTAAAAATTTGAAAATGTCAGTTACCTCAGCCCCTGCTTTTTGAATTCCCAGAATGAAAATTCAAAATTCTAAAAACGATGACTCCGACTTGAAGCTATTACCATCATTTTACTCATGTATTTTTCTTTCTCTAATTATATGCACACAGGCTGACCTACCCCAAGCACACATTTTCCCGGATTTGACCTTATTATAAACATGAAAGAACATGATTAAGTTCCTTCATGAGAGATTTAAAAACAAAACAGGTTTGCAAACCTTCAGAAATGCCTTGGGCTTAGTTTCTTGACTGTAAAAAATGATTTTTTGATTTGATGAGATAAGCATTTTTATATTTGTGAGGGTGAATATTTTCTTCTTTTCGCCAGACCTCTGCCCAGCTCTAGCACCATTTGACTTTAAGAGGCTAGCAGCAACAAATGGTTATTTTCAGGTACACTCAGACCCCTGCCCTGGCTGAGTTACCTCAGCCCCTTCTCTGGTTAATAGGGTGATACCACAGACCCCTGCAAGTTGCCCACATCATGCGTATTTTCTGTGTCCCATTTGTGTTACGGTAGTTTTTCTGCTTTAAAGTAATCAGCTTTCTGTATAGTCAGTGTAATTATGTTTTTATTTAAGTGGTTGTGTGCATGTGTATACCCAGGAAATTTCAGATATAGCCCTGATTAGTTTTAACATTTTTAAACATATATATTTTTAAATTTATAAATTATACATTTATAATATCACCAATATATTTCTTATAACAAATACATTTTTAACAAATATATTTTTAAATTTTTAAAAATATATTTTGCCAGCAAGTATTTTTGAAAGCTATTTTATAGTAACCAGTATTTTATAGCACAGACCTCAGAATTTGTAAAAATACCAGAATTTGTAAAAATACTAACTTTGTTTGAGTGTAATACATTGCTTATATCCAGCATGTAAGTCAGTGAAATGACTTTTTGTGTAAATGATTTACTTAAATTATTACATCTAGGATTCTCATCCCATGGAAGTACAAATGTGGCGACAAACATATAATGAAAACAATGGTTGGAGGGAGTGGACGAGTGAATCAAGAACATCCAAATTTAAAAAAAAAATTAAAAAAAAAAGAACATTCAAATTATAGAGAATTTTTTTAGTTTGTAACTCATTGTTTTCAAGTTGTTAATTTTAAAACCTTAACTTCTTTGTAATGTATTGAGAAAACAATTCACCTGTAAATGGTGGGTCATCTCCCTAGATTTGCTAAAATCTATCCCAAATTCAATGCTTTCGTTTTCGGGATCCTTGCTGGGACTAAGATTTCTCTGAAGCAGCCTGTTTATGTTTATTTCATACGGTCACAGTTGTGCTTTTTGGCAGAAAGAAAATTGCTTTTCTAATTACATAAAAAAAAAAAAAAAAATTGTAAGAATGAAAAGGAGGAAGGAAACATCTTAGGAAGAGGAGCTGTATGTTGGCATTTTAACCTACTCAATGAAACATAAGCTCAGGGTGATAAAAAGAAATATGGCTTTTCACTAAAATCCATGGAGAGAATAAAATAGGAAATCTAATATATAAATGCAAAATATAGTTCAATTTAAATCTAAATCTATCCTTATAAAATAATGACTTATTGAAAGGACACCATGTTCACCTTGAAACCCAGGGAAGTAATTTCCAAATTGGAAATTAGCTCTATTGGAAGTGTGGTGACCACATGGTCATTTAATAGTTCTCAATTTTTATTTCAAGTACAGCAATGACATCTTTAACAAAGCAGTTAACGCTACTAAGTCTCAATTAAGCTTAACTTTTTAGAAAATGACAACCCTACCATCTGTGATTATCATTTACTGATAATCAGTTTAAAATTTTAAATGTTTTCCTTTTAATTTTTGGTAGCCTCCTCAAATTCTAGGCCTCTGCTTTCATGTGTAAGAAATACAGTTTCCTTTTAATTTTATAAAAATTGGGTATCTCAATTTTAATAGAAAGATTTAAAAATCAGATTGAGTGTGGCTCTTCTACCATACTCTCACCCATCTAGACTTGGCAATCTCTAGAGACATGTTTCCTTGTAGTGAGTAGGAGGTGTGGCTAATGCTATAAAGTAGGTAAAGGACATGGATATTGCTGAATCTCCCACAGTACACAGCACAGCCGCTTACAACAAAGAATTATTTGACCCAAAATGTCAATAGCCCTGAGGTTGAGAAAACCTTATGCAAACAAATTGGATTAGGGAGTACTTGGGTAGCTTTGAAGACCTTTATTTACATGGAGACAATGGATATTTTTAATATATTTGTGAAAATACTTTCTCTTACCTTTCTTGTGGTAAGAAGATAGATAACAAGGCATTACTACTAGATAATGCTTTGTTAGCCTAGCTAAAAATAAACAACTGCCACACTTTTAAAACAACTTAATGTAGTCAGTAATTCATGCTGGCCTATATTCAGAAGGAGCAGCTTTATTACATTTTCAGGGCTTATTATTCTTTCATTAGAGGTACTACTAAGATTTTATTAAAGAAACTAAATAAACGTATTATGTCCTTGTAGCTCCAGGTAGGTGATAAACATTGACCTCCTTTTCAAGGTGAGGTGAAAAATACTAGGCAAAATTACATAGAGGATAGTAAATATTAATTGACCATCCCATTGGTCTGGTGTATGAAGCTCTAGTGAACTCTCACCACCATCCCCATGCCTATGAACACCATGATGTGAACATGGTGAACATGAATTAATTAATGGCTATGAACACCATGATGTTTGGTCCCATTAATTGTGACCATGTAAGGAAGACGTTTGTTTTCATCATAACCACCTTGTCCTAATAGCAAAGAGCAAATTTTATAAAGGGAAAACTATGAGGGAATGGGGAGCATTTCCTTTGACCAAAGCCCTTCTTTTCACTTTAAATAAAGCTTCGAATTATCCTCAGAATTTGTTCTAATTGTCCATACATCTGGGTAAAAATAATTGGCAGGAACAGCTCTAACTTGAATGTCCATCTCCAACTCTCAACTGTCTTCACAATACAGAGCTGTCTATCCAACTGCTTATAGAGCTCTAGAGAGCTCTAACTTCGTATATTAGAAACTAAACTTGCATATTATTTTAGGCTTCATCCTGTCTTGCAAGTCCTCAACAGTCCATGACATAGGCACTGAAGTCCTAAATGCTTCCTTTCCCTCAGCCTAAACGTTCTGCCGCTACCCACTTGCAGGTGCATTTTTGCTCCTTTGCCTCACCCTTTGTTACTGTCCCCACTGCTACCATCCTGGGGTTACCCTCATCTATTCTTTGTCTGAAAACTGGCAGCCTCATAACTGGTCTCTTTATTCCGTTGTCATCCTCTACTGACTGTCATCCACAGTGCCATTTTCTAAAAGGTGATCTTGATGCTTTTATGCTTATACCACTAGCTTTGTGCCTACAAAAAAAAAAAAAAAAAAAAAAAAGGCAATTCCAAATCATTATGATCTACTTCCTTTCTACATCTCTCTATCCCTGTAAATTGCCCTTGTCACCAGTGTATGCTCTATATTTAAGGTATAAAGAACTACTAACTATACCTATATTTTGCCTAGATTTCCATTCTTTCCTTTATGATAAATCCTAACTCATCCCCCAGATATTTTTTATTAAATCTTGCATAAGTCCCTATTTCCAAATGGAATTACCTCCTTTAACTAGCTGTTTTCCTTTTTATTTTTTCCCTATGTCTGTTATTGCATTATCATAAGGAATCCCAATTATTTACATATTTTATATCTTTTCTTTTTTTTCTATGTCTGTTATTGCAATATCATAAGGAATCCCAGTTATTTGCCTATTTTCTATCTTTCCTTCTCTTTAAGAGTGGCAAAATGGAAACAGTTGTTTTAGAAAGAAGAATCTGGCAAGGATGGGCTGCATAAATTGGAATGGAAAAGAAAGAATCCCTCCACCAAAAGAAGCAGGCCGTGTGAAATTGTGACAGGGACAGTTTAATTACTTAAATATGTGATTACACTTAAATATGTGATTCCAATTGTGAGACCTGCTCAAAGGGAGACAAGGACCCAATAAGAACATAGAAATAGGCACCTAACATCGTCTGAGCATTTGGAGAATGTTTCCCTGGGGTTGATGAGGCTGACTAACAACATGCTCTACTGAGAAGCATGTGAACGAAGCCCCAGAGTGAATGTTAAAGACACTAAAAGGGGAAGGTGTCTGAAGGGTAATGAGGCGGGGAGGGGAGTGGCAAAAATAAAGTGGAGAAAGTAAGCTAGGGAGATTACTCCTCTTGAAACGTGAGTTAACCAAACAATTCTCCATTTTTACTTTGGAGATAACTTTGGAGATTATTTGACTTATGAATCTATTCGTTGGCAGCAAAACTTAAAAATATATTCTTTGTGTCTTGTCATTGAGAATTTTAAAACATTGAAATAAACAGTAGGTAATATTTTCCAACTGATATGGTCCAATATTTTCCAAGTGATATGGTTCCAAAAAGAAATGGTCAGTTTTCTAATCCACTTCCGACTGCTGGGGATTAATAAAAAAAGTCATAAATGTTGAGCTTGGTTCTTCTCCATACCTTCAGCATTCTCACACCACCTGGCTGCACATTCTCTCCTTTACCAAAAGGAGTGGAATGGTACTCACTCAAGTATTTGAATGTTTGACGCTAGTGATGTACAGGAGACTAATGCAACACGTTAGTCACAATTCTGCACACAATTAGAAGCATTGAACTATTTAACCACCTTTTAAAACTTTTTCTTTAGTTTTCCATGGCTTCGCCCTTGTATTAGACAAAGTTATACACAGATAAACTTGAACCACAAAAGAAAACCTTCTATTATCACCTGTTATTTTACTTTGTAAGCAATGATAAATGAAGTAGTGAATGCTGACAAAGCTCCCCAGACTCAGCATGGCATCTTGCTATCAGAGAGAATATACATTTACATAGAAGGTCTAGAAGAAACCAAGGCAAGAAAATAGGCTTGGCAAGTCATTCTACTGATGGCCTATGAAACATGAGTGGTCATTTAGACTTGATCTGTAATGTTGGGTTTTGCATGGCTGCTCTAGCAAGGAAGAGAATTTTGTCAGGGGTGATAAAGAGAAGTGCCCTAGAGAGAAATTTTATGAGAAGGATATTGCAGAGGTCCAAGGGAAAGATGGTCACTTCTCAGACGAGATGGAATGTGTTGTGAATTTCAAAAGATGGTCAAGCTTCACTTAATGTTCTCAGGAGCGGGTGTTGTTACTCATCCCCAGGGAAGCATTCTCCAAACGCTCAGACTATGTCAGGAACCTATTTTTATACACTTATTGGGCTCTTGTCTCCTTTTGAACAGTTCTCACAAGTGCAATCACGTATTTATGTAGTTTGTTGGTCTAAACATCTCCTCCTACATTCAATCATAGGATCGTAAGAACAGGATCCAAATCTGTTTTTTAAACCACAATGTGTCTAGTGCTTTGTAGAGGACGTGATACATCATAGGGATTCAGGAAATTCCTATAAAATCCATTTTTCCACCTGGGAATAGGAAAACAATCAGAGATGGTAAATAAATGTGCACCCTTTTGGAAAAACACTAAATTCATTTCAGCAACTTGTGAACACACATCTCAAGCCCACTCTTCCTCTTTAAATTTGTACTATACTTACTGCTTGAAAATTTTGTCAGTTGTCCTTATGACCAAAATCAAACTCATCATCTTTTGCTTAAAACCTGATCTTTTTCTTCCATTCCTTGGTCTGATGGGTTATTTCCTAGTTACCCCAAAACATGAGAGTTATTTAGTTACCTTTTTCTTACCCTTCTGTCTCATCATGTTGCTCACCTATTCAATTTTCACAACATTCCCTTCTACTCTGTCTTTATTGATGCTGCCAATGAATGTAAAATGATGTTAGAACCTCCTAAGTGATTTCCGCATTGCTGGTTTCCATTTAATTCACCCAAAAGGGTTTGCTGTGAGTTTGTTGGTTTGTTTTCATTGCTATAGTGATATCCACATTTCTACAGTACTAGTAAATTGTACCAAAACCCTTTTGGTAATCGGTACTCTATTCCAAAGTTTTGTAATTGACCTCAAGCATAAAAATATAACTTCTACCTTTGTGATGTTTCCTTCTGAATAATAGCTATGAAAACTTACCAATTTTTCTTAAGATTTCTTGAACTCTGAGCTTCTGATTGCATGAGAATTCACAGCAATTCAGCTCACAGAATGCATAACTTTCAATTTATGATAATATATGGGGGATTACTGGAAGCATGTGGCATTTGATTTTTGGTCATTGATTTTTAATCCAAGCAAAAGTTAGAAACACACACGTGCACGCACGCACGCACACACATTGCAGTCTGAAAGTCTGTTGAACAATCATAAATTATTCTTTGTACCTTTATGAAGGATATACAATTTTCCTAAATTTGTATTGCCCTCCTGCCCCGCTGCCACTGTGACTGAAAATATGTGCTCTTGTTTGTGCTGTTATTTTTGAACAGTGTATGCAGGGACCCGATGTAAGATGAGTCATGTGATAGTGGTGTTACCATGGTAATCCATCATGTATATAACAAGAACAATATGAATACCAGCAGCTCTTTGTTCTCTTTGAGTTTCTTTTTTGGTGTGTGTATTAGTAATCCAGTGGCTGTGATACCAAAAGTAACACGATCTAACTTCCCCTTTCTGTTACTTATGGTAGGTTTCATCCTCTGCTCGCAAAGGAGTTCTTGCCACTTTAACTTGCTTCTGTCTGATTTTTTTTCCTTTTTTTTTTTTTATTTTTTATTCAAAGTTTTCTTCCATTTGGGATAAAACTCACTTGATTCCTAAGGCTGATAGATGCCAGGAATCCTGTAGGATGAATTCTCTGGAAGCAGGACATCCTAGCCCTAGGGCTGCCATTGTCTCATACACATTCAGTGTATGTTCAGAATCGCTCAAAACACAGGAAGATGACCATTAACCTTTGCATCACTGGCAGTTTTTAAAGCTAAGTTAACCTTTTCACTACACAACACTAAACACGCTGTGTCAAAACTCAGATTGAAGTTATAATGGGGATGATTGGGGGTAAGTTTAAGGGATTTTTGAGGTTTAAACAGACCCATTAATCTTTCCAGACTATTGAGAGATTTTACATGTACTGTGACATAGGAGGACCTGACTCATATGGCCAGAGGACAGTTCAGCAGGGTTGTGCTAACCAAGGACTTCATAATGCAAATACACACACATTCACTCAACAAAATAGGAGAGATGGGAAAGGGAGAAGTAACAGTTTGAATAGACGAATTCCACTTGCTCCACTTACCACTGGCCTGGAACATAAGGTGGGATGTGTGAATCTGCCACTCCGTGTCACCCGTGTTCCCATAGGCACGTTTAGTGTGGGTATCTTGGTTTACACTGGGGCAATTCGAGGGACTCTCCATGATAATGTTGACTATACCAGATTTTTACCACAGGCCTAATATTAGAACTTAAGTAAGATATGATTCCACTGATATTTATGCAGCTGTACCCTCAAAAGATTATTAAAAATTATATAAAACTTTACTGATACTCTTTTATTCAATTTGAGAAGAAACTCTAACATCAATAGTAAATGTGATTAATCTCATTTGTGAGTTAAACAGATATTAAGATTGCGTGCCCTCCAGAAAAATAACAGTCTTACAGGAAACTCCTGTGCACAGGAGCATCCGGCTGCACGACCCGGTTTAGCTACCTTTTTCTATCCTGCTTTCTACAAGTATTTATTCCATATACTGGATGTGGAACTTTAAGGATACAGAGAGGGATCACACAAAAAACCCACCCTCTTGGAGCTTACATTCTAAGGGGCGATGACAAGTACTACACGCAAGTAAATTTCCCACAAGATAGAGCTGTCAGTACATTCATTCATTTGTTCACTCATGCATTCATTTGTTCAGCAAACATTTACTGATCAGAAACTGAGTTCAAAGTCCTCTGCTAGGAATGCAAAACCAAGAAAGACAAATTCTCAGCATGCAAAAAGATCAAAGTCTAACTGCTCAGGCAAGAATTCAAGGAAAAGAATAAATTACAACTATGCAAGGACTTTAGTAGGCCTTTAGGAGCACATGGGACCCAACACCACCAGCAGCTGGACTAGTCAGGGTAGGTCTTACGAATTAGGTCATGAAAGAGGATGAGGCATTCTTCTAAAAGGCAGTGCCACAAACAGGATGACTGGCAGGGAAGGAACTCACATTATATAGCACTTTGCAGTTTACAAAATACATTTTCATGTGTCTTTGAGCGTCACATCAACTGGTGAGAATACTGAGATCCAGAGGGTTTAAAGGTCTCATTCAAGGCAATACAGTTAGGCACACAGTAGAATTGAGACCCAATCCTCAGTCTTCTGACTCTTAATTTTGTGCTGTTTCTGTTAAGTGGCATGAAAAAAGTATAAGTAAAATACATTGACACTCTGACAAGAAGAGTTTATTTCCAACCGGGGGTATCATAGAATGCCTCTTAGGCAAAATGGTTATTTTATCTTAGGATTTTCATTCAGGGGAAATTCAGAGATTTTCATTCATTCATTGAGGGGGAAGAGCATCTCAGACTGGGAGAACAACTTGGCAAAGGCACGGAGGTGGGGAAATAAACATTTATAGGAAAAATATTGAGTGTGGTCAAAACTTAATGGATTTAAGAAGCAATCATGTGAAATAAAATTGGAAAGGGAGAATGAGACTGTATTTTTAGAGTCATGAAAATTAAGCAAGGAATATGTTCTAAACCAAAGTGATCTATTAAACATTTTTAAATAAGGGAGTCCTATGAATGTACTTTTGCTTAAAAACAATAAAGTGGCAGGAATTAGACATATCTGGGAATAGCAGGAGGCCAAAGTAAGGAGAATCGTAGGGGAACATAGCAAGAATCTGCTCTGGAGACCATAAGTTAGTAACTAAACATAGGTGAGGGATTACAGTATTGCTTTTTAGTAATTCTTTTTAAATTCTATATTTTCTGCAATGGCTGTATAAAAAATTATCAGCAAAAGTAAGTGTTTCTTGTTGTCATTTTCCAAAAAGAACAGGAAATTGGGGCCTAATGTGGAATGACACATGAATAAACAGTGGCGAGGAGGGAGCATTCATGGCGGAGGGATTGGAAAGAGTTGAAAACCTGTGTGAGAAGGAAGAGAAGCTGCTTCCCCGAGGATGCCTGGACACCAGGATGAAGCCTGGATTTCTGTGAGAGCGTTGCACAATTGACAGAGGCAGGGATTAGGAAGAGGAACGGCGGCTTGAGAAGGAAGATGATGAGTTATTGATGGACAAACTGATTTTGAGAATTTGCCAGGACCAGTAAATGGAAATAAGCAGACAAATATCAGACAAAGAGCTGTCAGGTTGGAGATGTGAAGACAAGATGGCCAAAACGATTTTCTTGAGGGAAAATCTCCATTGGTGGATTAGATTTAGACTTAACAGTCATTGCTTAATGGTTTTCATTGTTACAAGTCAATCCCTTTTTTTGTTCATTTCTGATTCGGAACATCACTTCCATCTTGTGCTATATTGTGGAGACCTTTTCACTGCAGCTTGAATAGAAGATAAATAATTAACAAAAAATGTCCAAAATGCCTCAAACTTTATACCTAAATATTTTATTGCTGAGATCACTCTGACCTTGGGTAAATTTAAAGATACATATATTGCAAGTGCTTTGTAAAATGGCCTTGATTTTTAAACTGACCATTAATTTTTAATTAAAAAAAATCAACTCATCATTAGCCCTGGTTTGAATCCTGAATTTAACCAACAAATGTTTACAAAAAGCAGATATTCAGAATGAGACCGAGATGATCCGATACTAATTTGCCTTTCAATTACATTCTCAACAATAAATATGGATGTTTACCTGGTACAACCCCCAGGAATTAGCCAAAACTGGCTGACTACTTAGAGGTCTGTTCACTAAGGATAAAATTACATAATTTTGGAATTAACGAAGAGAACAGAAAAGAAACAAACAAACAAAAAAAAAGTGCTATTCCCCAGTCACTGGAAGGAAATATGTTTATGGCTACACAGTGAAAATTAGCCATGAGCTTATGTGTTCTTTCATTTTCTATTATGCTACTTGCTTTTTTACAAAGGTAAAATAGCTTTTTATTTTTAACCAAACATTTTTTTTACTGGAAATTCAACAGGCTCACGGTTGTCTTCTTTGGCTAGATGTCAGCATTTGTGAGTATTAGATATGAGTATTTAGTAGTTCTGAAAACAGTTTTATCTGTACTTAGATACATTATTTTCCCAGAAGCTTGGCTATTTTACCGAGGCTGTTTCTCATGCATTTAACGTTCTCTCTAATGGATTTGTTTATCTTTTTTCCAATACTCTTGGCCAGGGAAGTTACTTTTCATTTGCACTATAGATGTGAGGACCTCATTTCTATAATCTACAGACACAGCACTTTAGTATATCATACATACTTTTAACATGACATATACCACATATGATATGCAAATAAAAATTCATAGATAATTGACTGCTTCAAATCTTTCTTACAGAGGATTGTTACAGTTATAGTCAACATTTTTAAATGCTAAGTAAAAATTAAAAAGAAGTAGACCAGTTTATCTGTTGTGCTAAGACTTCATTTATAATATTCTCAAAATTTGAAGTATCTCTTGGAGGATGAAATATTCCATACATATTTATCAAAAAATATGTATGTATAATTTTATTAGTATTTCTTATAATGGCATTTGACTGTGAATCCAATGACCTGAACTATTCTGTGGATAGACTCTAATAAGTATGTCAAGAGACCTGGCATAGAGAACAGAAAAACACTATTCTCCTTACCTTGCAAGAGATATGGATTTACTACTTCTGACGTTGATGAATAGGTGATGAAGCAAATGTTCACTCTGACCAATTTAAAATATCTGGATGATTCTAACTTTGGAGACATATTGCTTCATATGACTGAATGCCTGAAAATGTGTGAAGTTTTAGATTATTTTCCTTGATAAATGATTTTCTTAATTTTTATAGTGCTCCAAATTTATAAGTTCTTAGCCATTATTTAGAAGTTTTAGGTTATTTTCCTTGGTAAATGATTTTCTTAATTTTTATAGTGCTCCAAATTTATAAGTTCTTAGCCAATATGGTTTATAATTTTCTCCCATTTAATTAAAAATTTTTACCTTTAATTTATCACATATATAACTCTGTCTGTATTTTTTTTTCTTTTGAGACAGAATGAGACTATCACTCTGGGTAGAGTGCTGTGGCATCATCATAGCTCTCAGCAGCCTCAAACTCTTAGGCTCAAGCACTCCTCCTGCCTCAGCCTCTTGAATAGCTGGGACTATAGACTCCTGTCACAACTTCTGGCTAGTTTTTGTATTTTTAGTAGACACATGGTCTTGCTCTTGCTTAGGCTGGTGTAGAACTCCTGAGCTCAAGCCATCCACCCACCCTGGCCTCCCAGAGTGCTAAGAGTATAGGAAGTGTCTGGATTATTCACAACAGTTCTCAAACACACAACTTAGATTTCATTATTATACTGTAAAAACCCATGCATACAAGGTTATACTTTGATATTGAATAGCTCCTACTTTTCTAGTTCCTGTTTTTCTTAGGCCATATCCAAGAAGTTCTTATTAAGGTATCCTGCAGGCTTCTCTGATAAAACTGGCCCTGGACTCAGCCTGATAATAGAGCTTGTGATTAAAAGACAGAAAGCAGCTGTGAGCAAAATAATTCTTCTTCAAGAGGCAAACAAATATAAGATATACTAAGAAAAGGCAATTAGAGTGTTTTTTTTTTTTTTTTTTTTTACTGAAAATTGTGGAAGAGTTGACCCAGACAAGAGAGCAGGGAGATTAATAATGGATTCAGGTTTAAGGCTTACCTTACCATTAACGTAAGTTAAGAAAAGTTTGATATTCTCTACAGACATTTCTCCCAAATAGAGATGTAGAAGAGGAAATGGGAACACCTGTCTCATTGATCATGCCATTCATGCAGTTGACCTCTCCTTTTTGTATTTCTTAGGATTTAGGTCAATTCAGGCTTATAGAAATATTATGTGACCCGCTCTGTAATTTTAAATTTCCTGGTACTACATTTTAAAGGCAAAATGAAATAGGTAAAATTTGCTTCAGGAACATATTTTATTTAACTCACTATATCAGAAAATTATTACTTCCACCTGTAATTACTACATAAAATTATTAACGAGACATTTCTCTCATTAATTCTTTCCTCCTACTAAGTCATTGAAATCCTAGGTAAATTTTTTACTTACATCAATATTAATTTTGATGCCAAATTTTCCTTGACCATACTTGATTTTTACCCACTTGACCTTCATTTGATCAAGATTTAGCTCTCATAGCATTTATAATTGGAAATATAATTTTACTTACCCAAGTTGTTCCAAATATACTGAAAAGTTTGCCAGATAATTGAACCAATTAATTATTAATGGTTTTTATGTTTTAGTTTTAATCGATAAATATTAACTAATACTAAAAAGTCAGTTCTTCAGTCACCCTAACCCACTTTCAAATGCTTTCCAGGCTGGTGTGGCTACTGGCTGTGTATTGGACAGGCTAGATCTGGATTACCTGGGTTTGAACTCAGTCTGCCCCTCACTCCATGTGTTGGCCAGTTGTTGCCAACTTGGGCAAGTTATTTTCTCTTTCAATACTTTAGTTCCTTCATTTATAAAATAGAGATAATTATAGTGTTTACATCATGATTTTGAAGATGAAATAATGCTAATAATACTATAAAATACTAACCAAGGTGTTAAGTATATTAGTCTTTATTTATTTTTTTTGTTGTTATCATATATTTGGTTTATAATTTATCCCATTACCACCTCTGAGTGTCTGACAGAAGTAAACTTCCTATCTTTGGAAAGTTTAAAGCAGATAGATGCTGGACAAAATACAGAAATGTAAGCTGTTCCTGCTTCAGATCTGTGTCTTGAACTGCCTAGATATCTATCCTACTATCATCATGTCAGCCTGGCTCACCTGAACTCACCTTTCTCCTTGAATAAGCTCTCCTGAACAGAGTTCACATATTTGAGCTCACATATTTCTCTTCAGGATAATACTATTTTTCCACTTGACTTTGAACCTTAGAGTCCTCACTGAACCTTCCCTGTTTGTTCTTGTCTGCCATCGAGTCCAGTCCTTAGAATTTTCACTGTATAATCTTATACTTCTCTCTCTCTCTTCATCCTTACTGCTTCACCCCTTTCTCCTCTCTGGGTAACTGTGATGATCTCTTGTTTAATTAGCCTCGGTCTTCAGACTTTTCCCATTACTCCACATTGTGCATCCTGTGTGCTGCCATTGAGTTAATCTTCCAAAAATAGTATTTTTATCATGTAACTCCACTGTTCAAACTGTTTCTGCACTGCGCATCACTTCCAGAATACATCTATGTCCTCTGTGAAACCTTTTGTGACAACTTCTCTGTGAGGTCCTAATGTCAATTCTCCCTTCCTTGTATTGCCACGGCACTCTTACCTCTTACCACTTATTCAGGTAGGAGGATTCTAAGTGCCACAGAGACAGATCAAGGAAAATTTAGCATTAAAATTAATATAACACAGAGAAGATTGTTAGTTTTTGCTTTGGTGGAGTGTTTTGGGGGGTTTTGTTTGTTTTATTTCTTGATAGCTCTAAAACTTAGCATGGTGGTTCCTTGATAAATTCTTATTTTCTGAATGAGCTGGTGAATGACATTACTTTGACATTCAAAGCCTTCAAAAGTAAGGCTTTTGAAGTCAACCCAGTCAACTTTTCTGGCTTGGTCTCCTGCTTCTCACCCCCACAGATCCTGTAATCAGCATTTCACAGATTTGCCTTCTGTGTTTCCATCTTGAGACCTGGGCTTACATTATCACCTCTTCTGTAGGGTCCTGCTTTCTTTTTTACCTGCCCAAATTCTACCCTTTTTTCAAGGCCCAGTTCCTTCTTCTGCTGTGACCAAGACCACAGAGCATGATGTAGTGTGCGGTGGTTCAGATTCAGGGCTACGTGACCTGGTAGAAGGAGGCCAAGCTGGGGGTCCCGGGGAATTTATTTGTTTTCCTGATCTAGTTGCCTTCCCTGTGTGAGCATCACCTACCTAATCTATATAATTAGCATAATGAAACCTATGTTGTGGGATTGTCTTGAGTATTAAGAATAATGTAGAGATTGGCATTCAGCTTCTGCAAGAGTCCAATAGAGTATGTGAGCTCTGTTACTTTTAGGATAGTCATATAGTCATAGGGTATTTAATCATGTGGCTTTTAATATTATTTCATTGTAAGATTTGATTTCCAAATTAAACTACAAGTGTCTAGGCTATAATTAGCACTTAGTAGAATTGTGAGCATATATGTGCAAACACACATATATATATACATATACTTGTATATTTGCACATTTATAGATATCAGAAGAGACAAAACCTTTCATGTACATTGACTCATTCAATCATAACAAAAAGCACCATCCTATGAGGAACCCTTCTCCCCTCATCACCTTTGTCCACCATCAAATCAAGTTCTTCAATAATTGTCCTATTTTGTCTCTGAAGAACCTAGACTTGAAGAGTGTGAGGACCTCATAAATCAATCCAGAGCTTAGAGGAACAGAAATAGGAAATTCAAACAATGTTTGCACATCTTTCCCAAAGCTGTTTCATTTTATTCTTTTCCAATATCACATCTGTGAAATTCTCTGCCTAGATCGGTATGTATGCTAACCACCTGTCTCTTTTTATCTACATGCAATTGTACTCAGGTTCAAAGATTGGGGGAGGAGAGGAAGAGAGATGGTTGTAAGAACGGTACTGCATAGCATGGTAGGCAAATAAAGAATAACCTTCAACAAGACAACCAGGGCATTTTTTGTTAGGCTTCTCAGCACTGGTATTAAGAATGATAAATAACAATTGAATTACTTTTTTCTGACTAAGTTAAATAACAGTCTCTTGGTAAATACAGGTAATAAATATACATAACATATAATAAGATTTTGCTGCAATGTAGATGATTTTCCTCCAAATGCTCCCAGCATCAGCAAGATAAGTTTAAATTTGGCTGAATTTTATCTGTGGACTTTGATGAAATACCAGCTGTTACCATATAGAAAAGCACCTGTAAGAAACACAGAGTAAGGAAAAATTTGGATAAATTATCACCTCAAGCTTAGCCATAATACTCATAGAAATTTTCATATAGTCAATGGGGAACAGGGAGCTATACTTCCAGAACATTCTAGGAATAACGCGTTATGACATTTTGTAGAGGAGCCCTACATTAGAGCAAAATGGGTTGTCCTATTTTGGTGAAGGGCCAGGGTAACTTACAAATAAATAGAAAATCATTTCATTTTTGCTTTATATTCATTCTGCATGTGATGTGTGTAGATGGTCATGTCCAAGGTTGCCAGCACAAAGTAACAACCTCTCATTGTATTGCTTAAGTTCCAGTTAATCATTAACAGTTTTCCATGGATCAATACCCCACAAAAGCAACAGCTGCCCTGTGCCCTTCAAAGCCATGTGTTTGCCAAGTGAGAACAGCCATGGGCCAGATCCACTGGAGCTTGTTCATGGGCTACAGACCCTCAGCTCCCCTGCAAACAGGTCTGCTCCCACCCCACTGCTCCCCGCTGGTCTGAGGAGAGGGTAAATGGTATATAAGTGTAGCACAGGGAATGTGCTGTCAAGGTTGTTCAGTTCTTCCCTTTCTATTCTTTTTCAGTTGAAAGTTGAGCCATTATGTTCCCTGAAATGAAATGGTGACAAGCAAAAGTAATAATATAAGGCACTCTCCAGAAGTGCCAGCCTTCTGGAAAACAAAAGTGATGGCTTAAAAAAAAAAAAAAAAAGTGGAAAATGTTGCATTTAATGTAAAAGATGAGCTGTGTTAGTATCTTCTTGGAGTTCTTTTCAAGTTTTCTTTTAAGTTTCTTTTAAGTTTCTTCAAAGTGATCACCATGAAGGATTTGACAAATGTATTATGTTTTAAAGTATCCCATAAAAATCCATCATAGGGAGAAAAAGCCTTTTTCTTCTATCCTTCTCAATAAAACCCTCTTGAGAACAGAGACTGGGCCTGGATTAGCTTTGTATCCCTTGTGATACTAAAGCAAGAACCTTGCAAAAAAATAGATGCTCCATAATTGTTACTTAATGAATGAGAGAATGAATTAATGAAAAGTGTGCTGCTTCACAGAGAACATTGTTAATTTGGATAGATGATTCTTCTGTTTTCAAGTAAAATGATGGGAAATACTTTCAGTATGTCTGCAGTAGTGTTAAGAACTTATTTAATGTTTTAATCATGATTTTGTTTGGAGCTGAGTTGTGTCTCCTCAAAATTCATATGTTGAATTCCTAACCCCTCAGTACCTTGCACTATAACCATACTTGGAGATAGGGTCTTCAAAGAGATTATTAAATTAAAATGTGGTCTGTAGGGTGGACCCTATCCATTCTGACTCCTTATAAAAGGAGGAAGTTAGGACACATAAAAAGACACTAGATACACACATGCACACAGAGACAACTGTGTATGAGGCAGCCCTAGAAAGAAGGGGGGTACGTGACAGCGAGGGAGAGTGGCCTCAGCAGACGTCATACCTGCTGACACCTTGATCTTGGACTTCCAACCAATCAATCTCTGTTGTTTGAGCCACCCAATCAGTATTATTTTGTTATGGCAAATCAATACAACCTTTTTTACTTGCCACCTTGGAGAGCCCTGTCTTAAAATGATAGCAAGGAAATTGAAGACTAAAACCTCCCAAGAATAGAGGGAGGAGAGAAAAGACAACTGGAGATGTGAGAGGAATATTTTAGAAAATGGAAAGAGGAAAACAATAGCAAAGTTGAGAATGCTAAGTAGAAACTGCCCATAAAAAAGGGCACTGGGAGCAGCTAACAATTCCCTTTTTCAAAATCTGGAAAATCTTGGGAATTGAGGAAGGAAGTACCCTTAAACATAGGGAAAGATGTATAGAAAATCTGCACATGAAGTGGGCTCTTCTGGAAGTTTTCCTCAGCTGGGACATCAATCCTACTCCATGCACGGAGATTTATTCTATGGAAAAATTAAACAAGAGGAGTTTCAACCTGAGATAGTAGGCACAGTGGAAGGTTGGAGATTAAATGAAAGTCTGCCAACAGGATGGTGCAGTGCTGGCTTTTGTAATCACTCTGGGGACAAGAACTCTGTCAGTTGTGCTTAAAATGCCTAGGCATGAGATAGGAGAATCCTTCTTCAGAGAAATGAGATCACTGCCCAAAGAAAAGAACTATAGTACTGGCATTAGATGGTGGCCTAGTGACAAGAGCAAGCTTCATTCTTCTCTACTCATCCTTTAGTGAATCCCAAGACTTCGTAAGCCCAGTTAAGTGATGCAGAGCTCTCGGTCAACATGTGAGTGTCTCCCTCTCTGGTTGAATGGAGAGCCAACATTCCACAAACCTGTGGGGAAATGATGCGAGATGAAGTCTAAACAAACAAAAAAATAAAAATAAAAACAATAACCACAATAATAATAATAATGATAAGGATGACATAGAAATAGTTCAGGAAACAAAAGTTTCAGAGGAAGTATAATATTCGCACATAAGAAGATACTATAATACTCAATGAAACAAAAGTATATTGTCCAAAATTAATAAGAAAGAACAAAATAGAGATATTATAATTCAAAACAATGATAGCCAAGATTAAAACTCAGAGAAAGAACTGAAAAGGTAAAGTTTTAGAAATCCACCAGCAAGTAGAAGAAAAAGATAAAGAGTTGGACAATAAGAGTTAAGAAAATTAGAAAAACAATTCTATGGCTAATACCTGAGAATTCATAAAGGAATCAAAGAGAAAATGGAGGGTATAAGCTAATTTAAAACAAACAAAAACCCCACAAATTTCCCTTCAGTTGAAGGAGATACTTTCCTACATTTATAAGGAAGATTAGTTCCTACCACAATGAGGGAAAATCTACACTCAATACATACCTGGATATTTCAGAACCCTGGCTACACATGTGATAGAAGATCGTAAAAGCTTCCTGAGAGAAAGAAACAAAGCCACAGGTTATATTTTTGATCAGGACTCGTGTGGTGTTGATGTGTCCTCTAAAAGCGAATGGCAGCTTGAAGACAATGGATCAGTGCACGTTCAAGTCTAAGTGAAAATGATTTGCAACCTGGAATTCCAAACCCAGCAAGCTTGAGAACTGATGGGATCATTGATAGGTTTGACTCAGGCAGGAAATCTTGTGCAAATGACTGTTAAAATTTTTTTCAGAGAGTTCTGAAAGACTTAATGATAATGCCACATAAAAATAAGCAAATAGAAGGAGGCAGTTTTTGGCCAGGGCCAGCATATGGGGCTGGTGCCCTACTCCTTTGAGCCACAGGTGCCACCCCAACAATACTTTTTTTTATATATTTAAAAGAAACCAAAGCAACCAAATGTCCAAATATGATAAATATCCTCTGTTTGTTGGCATGATCATGCTTAAATGTCTCAGACTGGGATTGTTCAGTATTTGGATGCAATCTTGCATTTCATTTTAACATTCGATAGGTTTAACACTGTCAGAACAGCAGAGCAGGGGATAGTAGTGTTCTTTATTGGTGGAAATGAGGCTGGCTACCTTTGACCTTTCAAGAGACAGAAAACATGTGCACAGGTGGCCAATCACACCAGCAGATTCAGGGCTTGGCAATAAGAAAGGTCACAGATGTTGAAGGCAATTTATGAAGTTCAGCTATTATGTTACTTTGGGTATCTCTTCGGCTATAAAGATGATTTATAACCAATACTTCCCATCTCCAGTCTTTTCACTAGTAAGCAGGACACTTACATAAAATAATCAGGATAGAAAGAAGTCACTGTATGACTGTTGACTTCACCCTTTGAGCAATTCCCCTTCGGAAGAGTTATATAAAATCAATAATTTCCATGCAATTGTCAGTTCTACTTGCGTGAAACAATAGTTTAAAAGAGTTGGTTTTCCGTACACAGCTTGCAGAATGCATTTGTCTTCTCTACAGTCATACTGTTTCTCAGATTTGCCAGAACCCAGGCTATTCCTTGCAGGTTTAATCTTACAAGGGTATATGTGAAACTTAGTAAATGTAGAATGTAAATGTCTTAGCACAATAACTAAAAAAACACCAGGAAGGCTATTTTAACCAGTGTGATGAAAATGTGTCAAATGGTCTACGAAGCTAGTGTATGATGCCCCATGATCATATCAATGCACACAGCTATGATTTAAAAAAAAAAAAAAAAAAAAATAGAATTCCCTTTGCCCCAAAGGCATTCAGAAAATCTTTTTGACCTTCAGGTGGTTGGAAGAACACATGCAGCGAGGGCTCCACAGTGTGGCAGAAGAGCCCTGTACTTTGTCCAAAAGAACTGCTTTCTGCACTCAAGCTCACTGGTCTTATTGGACTGCTGAGCTCCCTGAAAGACAGTGGCAGGAATAAAGCAAACAACAGAATCACACGATGCGCAAACTTTGTCCTCCGAGCAGCAGAGTCCCCTTGCTGGGCAGCCACAGCCGGTGCTTCATGCTATTTCTTCTCCCTTTTGTGTTGGTTCAGAAAACCAATAGCTGCAAGAACATCAGCAGATCTAGATGTAAGTAAAGTTTAATAGAAAGAGATAAATAGCCCAGTGAGAAGCCTTAACAGGTCAATGCACTGTCCCAGGGTTCCACCCCACAAGCTTAGTATCATCTCAGGTGTACACACACCTGCCCATCTTCACTCTCTTACATTACTCATGGAGTGACCTTCCCCAGGGGATCACAAGTTCCTGGGATACACAAGTAACCTGTGTATTTCCTCTGACTTTGCATTTTTCCCATTGCTTAGAACATAGCTTTGCACCTGGTGGACCTCAGAAAACAGATGTTAAATTACACTTTCCAATTAATGCAATATGTGGTAAAACACACTTCACTCTGTAATAATTCCTTGTGATCACAAACTCTCTCATTTTACACCTGCATTTCTAGAGTATGTGGCCTGTAGTCTAGCACTCTGGTAAAAGAGGCCAGGATTTGGACTCAGTATCTGAGTTACAAACCCAGGCCCCCCACTTTTTAGTTATTTGTTCTTGAATGCCTATAGTTTCATCACCTCTGAAATCAGAATGGTAATGTCAACATCTGTGAAGACTAAATGAGATAATGTCTGCAATTACTGGTACATAGTAAAGTAATTTACAAAATGGTTATTACTGTTATTGGCATTACTCATTATTAGCGTTATTAGTTTCCTCATTTCTAGATGAAAATGATATTGCCAAACTCACAGGCCTATTGTGAAAATTGGAAGAGTTATTAATAATATATACACCCAGTGTATATGTCTGTATTTGTGTATATGCAGATACAGATTTGACCATTCCTTGACTATACTGGGGAACAGAAGTGTTTCAGATTTTATAATTTTTCTGATGGACTATTAGCATATACATAACGAGACATCTTGGGGATGGAACCCAAGTCTAAAGGTGAAATTAATTTCTACTTTATATCTCCCCTGTACAGATAGCCTAGAGGGATTTTATACAGTATTTTTATTATTTTGTGCATGAAAAAAATGTATGTGCACATTGAGTCATCAGAAGGCAAAGGTGTCACTTTGTCATGTTGGTGCTTAAAAAGTTTTAGATTTTGGAGTATTTCAGATTTGGGACTTTTAGATGAAAAAGCCCTTAACCTGTATCTACACATTTATATAACATACATACTATATATAGTAGTTCCTAACACATAGTAAACACTCACGTGTTAGCTATTATTACTGCTGGCATTACAGTTTTATGGAAAATGAGATTGCTGATGCTAAACTTATAGGTTTGTTATATTTAAAAAGATAATAGACTTCAAAGTCTTGGCACTGTGACTTGTGTATGGTAAGCAACAAAAAAGTGTTTGCTTTCATTATTTTTACTTACATACAGTTATATGATATAAAAAACACAATTGTGGTATAGTAAACCTGTATTGTATTAGCTCAATAAGCCGTTTGTTCACTTTTGTGTTCCTTTTCTAATGCATCAGTATACTAAGGGAATTGCAACGAATGGCACCGCATGCCTTATTGGTAATATTAATTGCCTTCTGCACAGAAGGCCAAAAAAAAAAAAAAAGAAAAAGAAATCCAGGCTGGCAAAACATCTTGGCCCAGAAGCCTGCCTTCAGCAAAAATACAAGATATAAGTAAAGAGAATATGCCTACAGGAATCCAGAAATTGAGAGAGTGGCATTTTGCCTTCTACATGTAGTGATGCCAATTTACCCTTCACCAACGATGACAGTGACACTGATGCTAGACGAACAACCTGCACAGTGCTCTGGGGATACGTTCCCTCTTCTAAGGCTGCAGACTTGCCGAGGAAGCAGGATGCAGGCTGGATTCCATCTGCTGTCATTTATTTGCCAATACAGATAGAAGACGTCCGCGAGTCTTATTTGGTAGCTAGGAGAACAGACTATATTTTAGCAACTCCAGCGGAACCATTTCAGAGCACTGAGGGAGAAAGCACCTTGTGATACCTTCAATCCAAACAAATGAGGATCCAGACCTAAAGCATTAGGCCCCACAATGCAGCGGCCCTGCATCACAGACTGACAGTCATGCTTTCAACCCTTATGGACTGGACTTATTTTATAGAGCTGAAAGAACGTTTTATCACATTTACCTTTCTCTTTTAATTAAAGGACATGTTTTCTTGAATCCTAAAACTTTAATTTTATTCTACTTTTAAAGGAAAGGAAAGGAAGAGAAGAGAGACCCCCTGTTACTCTCTTGATGCCGTGCCTGCCACCTGCCCTTTGTTGAAAATGAGTTTTGCGTGGTGTTTGAATGAAATAACCAGTCTTTTAAAAATTATTATTCTAAAACCCAGCAGATTGAAGTATTTTCTCTTCACTCAGAGATATCCATGGAGTATATATGGTTTGAAGATAGAAAGTCAGGAAAGGAAACAGAGGAAACCTCTCCCACATATTGGTGATATCATTCGTAATTTGTGTTCGCTAGAATAAGATTATCTCGGGCATGAATGGGTTAAGGTGGGATGCACGAGGCGTGTGAAGACAGCCAGTTTCAACATGTTACATCATGACACTTGCATTTGTGATGATGTGTGCACTTTAGTGGAAAGAGAAGAATTTTTCTTTAAATCTCATTTCAACTACCTGATCTATACTTGGGAATCTTGACTGTCATGGCCCAGTTTCCCCCCTTGTTCCATACATATTCTGTTCCTGACACAGTCCCCATCATAAGGTGCCTTTACGTAGGCAATATATAAACAGTATACAAAATTGAATCCTCATCTCTGCCATCGACCTCAAAATCCTTTTTGATTAACAGATACCTTTAAATCTGTTTTCATACTTCACTTTCATTCACTCTTATCAATATATTACTACCCATATGTAGGTCTTCTGACTTCTGGCCTAGGTTGACTCTTTCCCAAGTTCTCTTTTGCATCAGGAAATAGCATTCTCCTCATCATCCAGTCTAGAAATTTTAGTCGTCATTACTCTTTCTTTTCTTTCATTTTCAGTATGCAATCCATTCTCAGGCTCTCTTTGTAAAGGAAGCAGAAGTGTGTGAAGGAAATCCTTTGGCAGGGTTAGTGTTAACCCGGCCCAAGTCCTCACCCACTCATGCCTGGACTTGGACGACAGAGACTAACCAGCTAAACATCCAGGCTCATCACATCAGCCCATGTGCTACTCCCAGATGCCACACTGAAAGTCCTCCTTCCATCCTGTCACTCTTCACTTCAGGAGTCTCCCAGCAGAGGTCACAATCCACATACCCACAGAAGCCCAGAGCGCTGCACTGGGGGAGGCGGGTGGGGACCCACAGAGGCCCCACCTTCACCTGTGCCTGCAGCTGCTTGTACACTCCTGACAGCTTTGGCCAGGTGAAAACACAGGGCAGGTTTTCTGAATTTCAAGAGAACACAGAAATTCAGACTTTTTTATAAAAAAGTTTATTTAGTAAATACTACTGAAGGCATACTGTGTTCTGATCATCCTTCTCTGTACTGGAAAAGATGCAGAAGCAGATAAAACTGACAAAAAATCCTACTTTCATGGAGCTTCATATACCAGCTGGAAGAGAAAAACAAGAAATAATTGAAACGTGTATGTCTGTGTGTGTACTATATGTTATAGTGTGTGTGTAGATATATATCCTGTATCCGTAGAGTGAGAGAGACTGAGAGAAAAAGAGATTATGTGATAAATGTTACGAATAAAAATACATCAGCAAAGAGATGAATGAGTGTGTGTTGGGGGGTGTACATGGGGTGGAATTTTAAGAAAGGTTAGGAAAGATGTCTTTCACAGGTGACATTTGAGGAGATAACGGTCTTCCTACCTTGACTGAGGGACAGTAAGGAGGCCCTGGTGGCCGGAGTGAAGTTGCACAGTGGAGAGCAGGAGAGAACATTGAAATGAAACATAAGAGGCCTGGGTGGGAGATGGGGGAGGGCAGGTCAGCAGCCGTTCCAGAGGGATTTGTCCATCTTACTAATGACATTGCCTTTATCAACCAAAGATCTTTGAAGTGGTTTTAACAAGATTGCTCTGATTACTAACTTGGAAATAAACTTTAGGGGGAAACAAGAAAAGAAGCAGAGAGACCGAAGAGGAAGCTTCATTGTGAGAAGTGCAGACGACTGGCCAGGATTGATGGAGCAGTGTGGAGGGGGTACAAAGTGCTCAGATTCCCGTGTAAAAAAATTGCACACGAACTTTATGGCTACCCTGTATTTTCAAGGGAGAGTGACACACTTTCATGATACATAAGTGTGTGATGTAATGAGAGGAGTGAAGAATGGTGCAAGATTGGGGGCTGAGTAACTGGAAGGATGGAATTGCTTTCAATTGAGATATACAAGACATAAGGAAGAAAAGGGTTTGGAGAGGGAAGGTCAAAAACTTCATTATGAATATGGTAAGTTGGGATGTCTGTAAGAAAGCCAAGTGGGCATGTTGAATAGACAGTCTGACCTACAAGTTTAGAGTTCAAGGTTGGAATAAGAGAATTCTCATTTTGGAGCAAGGCAGCCAAACCACATGCATCAAGGCTCTTTCATCAAAGATGAATTCTTTCTCTCAAGGTGTTTTTGATTGTTGTTTATATGCTACCAACATTTTTTAGACAGGCAGGTACTTCTCTTCCTAACCCAATTGAATCCAGATATTGGTTTAAAAACAACAACAACAAAAAAAAAAAGAAAACTTCTCTTCTTGGGGAACAGTGGAGACAAAGCTGGAATTTAAACCAAGACGTTACTGACAACAAAAAGTACGTAAAATCAAAATAACATGAAACTAGATAGTTGGACCTATCATAGGAGAAATTTTACTCAAATTCAGTCTCCCACGAGGAGCTTGTTCTTCGATCTTATTTCACACTGGACAGCAAGGCCATCTTTAACTTTTCCACATAGAGGGCTCTAAGTGGCGTATCCTTGGCTCCAGAGATTGAGAATTGAGGCAGAGAAGCTTAGTCTCCTCTTCTGCCTGCTGAAGGCCCACCTTCTGAATTCTCCTATCCTCTCTGAGGACATTTCTTTTTCTCTGTGATTGTATACTGGGATTCAGTATCTGTCGGGAAGCCTAACCTATTCAAAAGATCTAAATATAGCCCCACAATTCTAATACTCAAATAGGCGCACACATATTTTTCAAAGTTGGGGGAAAGAATCATTCAATCGCAGCTTAAGAAATATGAATTACCTTTCTGTCCTCTCAGAACACTCTCTGGAACTCATCTCATCTTGTCTACTGGGAAGCCGTGTATTTTGCGTGCTGTGACCATGTAATTTCAAGCTGTTTCTCGTCCTATTCATTTGCCCTTCCCGCCCCCCTTACCTTTTTCTCATACAAACTTTGTAGTTCTTCAGAGCTCAAACCAACTCATTAGGTCTTCTACCTAACTGAACTCAACACTGATGTCTTCCCTTCTTTGTGCCAAAGACAATGCATTTAAATATACTCTGAAACTTCAGGTATAAAAATAGTGTCTTCCTGAAATATAGAACTATGATTTACTATCTTTAAACCTTCACTCCTTTTGTTTGTTTTTAAATCCACCACCGTGCACGGTAGAAGGCTGTGGATGTAGCAGAAATTTAGTAAATATTCTGTGAATGTCTGAAACATCCGTTAATTAATCCACTAACTCAAAAAATTTTTAAATAGGTTCAATACCCATAGTTAGGGCACCAGCCACCTATACTGGGGCAGGTGGGTTCAATCCAGCCTGGGCTTACTAAACAACAGTGACAACACAACAGAGAAATAGTCGGGCGTATGGCAGGCACTTGCAGTCCCAGCTACTTGGGAGGCTGAGGCAAGAGAATCACTTAAGCCCAAGAGTGTGAGGTTGCTGTGAGCTATGATCCCACAGCACCCCACTGAAGGCGACATAGTGAGACTCTGTCTTGAAAAGAAAAAAAAAATTTTAATGTACTTTCTCAGGCATTGCTAGATGTTCAAGCATGGAAGTAAAACGATGATAGAGAATGTTTTATTGTAAATATGTTTTTTGAGTGAAGAGAAGACTTTAGACAGAGGTTCTTGAGAAATGGTTTGGGAAATTTATATATCCAAAATTATAGAGAGCCATCTTGTGGGCAAGTGAGTTCCTCACTCAAAAAAGACCTTTTTCTTCAATGTTGCAAAAGTAGTAGAATTGCTTTCTTTTTTTATAATTCAACTTACTTTTCTACTGTAAATACTTTTATTTGTACCTAATAATTGTACATATTTGTGAGGTACCTGTGATATTTTGATATATGCATATAATGTATAATGATTAAATCAAGGTATATAGGATATCTATTACCTCGGACATTTATCACTTTTTGGGGGGGAGCATTTCAATACTACTTATTTTGAAATATACAATAAATTATTGCTACCCATAGTCACCCCACGGTGCTATTAAACACCAGCACTTCTTCCTTCTGCCTAAGTGTCTGTTTGTACCCATTAACTAACCCCTCTTCATCACTCTGCTCTGGTCCCAGCCTCTGGTAACTATCATGCTACTCTCTTACTGCTATGAGACCACTTTGTCAGCTCCCACCAATGATTAAGAAGATGTGGTATCTGTCTTTCTGTGCCTGGCTTATGGCATTAACATAATGACTTCCAGTTCCATCCGTGTTGCTACAAGTGACAGGATTTCATTCATTTTTATTTATATTTGTGTGTCATACTCTATCTGTTCATCCATCTCTGAGCACTTGCGTTGATTCCGTATCTCAGCTATTGTGAACTGTGCTGGGATAAACATGGGGGTGACAGTATCCCTCTGATGTGCTGATTTCCTTCCCTTCAGGTAAACATCCAGTAGTGTAATTGTGGCTCATATGGTAGCTCTACTTTTAGTTTAGTTCTTTTGTGTGTGTGTGTGAGACAGAGTCTTACTCTGTCACCCTGAGTGGAGTGCTGTGATATCATCATAGCTCACAGCAACCTCAAAATCTTGGGCTCAAGAGATCCTCTGCCACCCAAGTAGCTGGGACTACAGGTGTGCACCACAAAGCCCGGCTATTTTTTAGAGCTGGGGTCTCACTCTTGCTCAGGCTGGTCTCCAACTCCTGAGCTCAAGCCATCCACCCAGGTCGGCCTCCTAGAGTGCTAGGGTCACAGGCATGAGATACTTCTCCTGGCCGTATTTTTAGTTTTTTGAGAAACATCCATACTGTTTTCTGTAATGGCTATCCTGATATGCATTACCACTGGCAGTGTATAAAAGTTCCTTTTTCTCTACCTCCTCACCAGTATCAAATAAAATCTTTAAAGTGGCTCTCTTCAGAACAGAAAAATATATGTAGTGAAATTTTCTAAAAATTAAGCATATTTCAACCAATCCCTGTAAACTATTTGTAGTTTCTTGAATGTCTAAAAATGAAGGGCCAAGAAAAGAAATTACTAACTATAATAAATATGACATAATATTTTCCATAAGAAATCATATAAAAAGTATAATCAGAAAGAAAAGAGAATCCTTAAGATTATCGCTTTAATTCATCTATCACTTTTGGGGGAAGTCTCAGGGTACTTTTCAAGTCTGATTAAGTCCATAGCTCTTGAAAAATGCAAATGTACACACAATTTTACATATAATTTAAGAGGCTTCACCAGCTCTCTTAAAGTTCACTTAGGGGGAGGTGGAGTGGAATAGGGGCAATGTTGGTTAAAATTTCAGTTAGACAGAAGGAGTTTGAGAGATCTATTGGACATTAGGGTGACTATAATTAAAGCAATATATTATATACTTGAAAATTGCTAAAAGAGTAGATTTTAAAAGAGTTCTCACCCCCAAATTAAAGGATACATAGGTGAGGTAGTGCATATATTAATCAGAGTGATTTAGCTATTTTACAAAGTATGCATCTATTAAAATATCATGCTGCACACCATAAATTATACTATTTTTATTCATCAGTTTAAAGAAGATATGATGTATTTTAAGATTACAGCTTAGACTTGGGTAAATGAAATCAGGAAAGTGTGAGGTTGATACATTTGAAGGAAGAATCTTGAATCATACCCTACCCTAACTATATAAATATAATGGAACTACTACTGATTCTCTGTTTTTTCTTCCTTTTTCATTGAGAAATCAAGTGCCTTCACAAAAATTACCTCTATTGGTAAGGACCATTAGGGCTGGTTTCCACTTTTTTCCCCCTTATTAACATTTTGTGTTGTTTTTGCTTTTTCTTGCCTTGCTTTAAGTACTAAGTTTAGTACTTCCCAAAGTAAGTTTTGTGGGATGTAACTATTAAGAGGCACTTCATATGAAATGGTTCCATGGTCAGATAAGCCAAGCTTCACAAAATGAAACTGATATATTACCAGAAAATTCCAAAATCTTTAACAAGCTAAATCTCTGGGATATTCCAAACGTTATTAAACATGTACCTTTTGTGTTTGGTGGCAGAGTATCTAAAGGGTTTGGGTATTCCCTGGAGAACATTTATGCACACAATGAACTAGAAATCCAAACATTTAAAAAGCATATGCAGATTGCTTGAGCAAACTTCAGGATGGTAAGAAATTGACTTCTATTATAGGATATTCTGAGAAAGGAACTTTTTATATTAAATGATAATTCAAATATTATGATTAATTTTAATTTAGCAGGCAATTTGATATAACGGAGAAAGCACTCACCTGAAATGTGTTGAGTTGACGTGTTTTATTCCTTAGTACCATCATGCTGTTTCTTAAGTGATTAGCAATTCACTTTACCTCTCTAGCTAAAGTAAAGGAATTCTTGTAGGAGTAATAGAAGCATTGACATTAGCATAAACGTTAATTTAAGATACTTGTGCAGTAATTCCCAAGTCATATTCTAAAAAACAGGATACTCTGATAGGAAATAACATCCAGAGGAGAATGGTCCAATTACTCTGCAAATACTCTCCACTTTTCTAGAATAGTCACATTCTAATTGGTATGTTCAAAGCTCTTAGAAGTCATGCAATTTTTAAACATTGTTTTTTTTTTTAATTGCCAAGCCATTGTTTTCCGAATTGTTTCACTCTAGTCTTTTATGTGTTTTTATCATTCAACTGGACTCTGAAAATCTCCACAATTAGGATTTTATGCAAGAATTTGGGAAATATTCTTATGTCTTTTTTGCTTTTAATAGATAAGATAGTTTTTAGGCTAGGCTAATAAACAATTGAAGCTATAATCTAAAAAAATAGACTTTTTTAATTGCAGTAAATTGATACAACTGGTTCATGTTATCTCTAATTAGAACTTAAAGGAGAGAAGAATAGGAGAAAAGACTCCCACCCCCAACTACACAGTGTCTAACAAAGAAAAATATCCAAACTTTATTTGCTAGAGATATGTTCTTGGAGGGGCTCAGGACTCTGAGAGAGCAGATGTAACACACCATGGGGTTTAGGCTTGGGGCTGAAACAAGGGTTGAAGGGAATGCCTGGGCTTCAGGTCTGGTTCCCTGGGAAGAAGGCTCTAGACAGAGATTGGTCTGGTGGAGTTTATGGGGAAGTGCTCTCCTGATGGACACCTATGGGGGAAGAGAAGGCAGAGGATTAAAGGCTCAGTGGAGGCCTCATTTGGTTCAATGGGGCTTCTAAAACTGAGGGACAGGGCTTAGACCTTTTTATACGTCTCCCTCCTTATCAACTAGCTGTAGTCTGCAGGCTGCTTGAGATCTTAGGCAAGAGCAGTGCACTCTCTACTGGAGAAATATGTGCTGAGGGGACTCGGGGCTGTGCATTTCAGCACTCAGTACAGTCTGCATCACGAATGCTGAAACCCCAGGCTTCTCCTCCACCCTCCACCTATGCTGAAAGCAATAAAATTAATGTGAGATTACCAAAAATCAATAATAGGTGATGAAATACGATGGAGCATTGATTTACATGTTTTGAAGGGATTTTATTTTAAACATAGTATCCTTTAGCAACTTAAACCACCAACCCCTGTAAAGATGGAATAAAACCACCCTAGTCTTGTAAGTTCTGAGAAAAGTTAAATACAAATCACTATTTTTCCACTTAAGCTTCTGTAAAATAGGACCCACCAGAAACAGGAAGGGATTAAAGTGGAAGTTATGGGATCTAGTAATCATCCTGGAAGACAACAAAGAGAATGTTAAACTGTCAGATTTCTAGGAGGCCTGAAAGGCAACTAGCCCAGAAGTACAGATTGAAGCAAGCGAGTAGAGGGTCCTTAGAAGGTAGCCTGAGAGGAGAAAATGGACTTGATAGATTTTCCAGTTTGCTAGATCATTTGGGGGGGGGGGGGGGGTGGAGGATGACAGATATAACTTGCCATGTGGAGAAAACCAAGGCAATTAGTAACTATAGGCAAAAAAAAAAGTGTCATAAAGCAAATATGAACACATTGCACGTAGTGAGCAAGATTTATGTAGTAAAAGTATGTAAACAGCAATTGTAAATTTTACTAAAAGTTGTGATCCAACTAGGTGAAAAAAAGAGAAAGGAAATATTACCTCTAAAAGAAGAATCAATACATAATGGCTAAAACTTTCAAAATCAAGAAAAAGACAACATATGCATATTACCTAGAATTTTAGAGCTAAATACTAGCAGAAACAAGATGATTTGAGAAAGGGCATTCAAAATGGATACATGTAACGTAGTTTTGTGGGGGGGGGGGTTAAAACAAGATTTTCAGTGCAATTTTTGGGCTATATGTGCATCATTTCTCAATGTGTCATGAAGGGTAAGTTAAATTGCCTTAGCAACCTCCAGTTCTTATAAGAAAGGTGGTGGTTGTTGTAGCTGTTGTTTCCTGGGCTGCATGCCCTCGACTGGGAGCTGTCCTCAGCCTCTTCACTCCAGTGGGGAAGCTGGCACAGTTCCCATCATGGATTTGGCTCGTCCCTCTAGCAGCAGAAGATGTGAAAGAATAGAGGGTCTCCCATCAGTCATTCAGTGGTTGGCCATACGCGACTCATTGGCCAGGATTAGTCACATGGCTCAGGTCAACCACAGGAGGATTATTATTAATACACCTACATGTGGGACCTGGAGTGAGCCAGCAGCTCTAACCACAAGTTCTCTCATAAACATTAAATAAAAGTAAGATGATTACTCCTAGCTAAAAATGTAATTAAATATTCATATAGTTAATAAATACATAAATATTTATTTGTATAATTAACATATTTATAAAAGTAAAATATAGAAGCAAAATTAACACTTTTATATAAATCTGTAAATAAAAATACATGTATACATATGTATAATTTATATTTTTATGTTTGGTTCTTTTATATATGTATTATTCATTCCTAAATAAACTTTTTAGTACCTTCTATATACCAGGAATTGTTCCAGGTCCTGTGTATTCAATAGTGACCAAAACAGACAGAAACCACTGTTTAGGTGTGGCTGATATAGGGCTGTAGAGGCAGGGAGATTCAGTAAAGAAGCAAATACACTGTATAGCATGTTAGAAGGCTGTAAGTGCTGGGGAACAAACACACAATGGGAAAGAAGAGAAGTTAAAATAGAGGCTGAGAGCCTGGTTGGAATTTTCAGTAGGGAAACCAGGTTGGTCCTCACTGAGGGAGTAAAGCCTGAAGGGTGGGTGAGCAGTGTGGAGTCCTAGGCAGAGGGAGCAGTGCATGCAAACATCCTAGGCCTGAGCAGCCTCGTATTTTCCAGGCATGGTTGGAGGGCTCAGGGTCTGCAGTGAAAGAGTGAAGCAGACACGATAGGGGACTAGGGGACGTGGAGTGAATTTATGGGAAGTAGAAGCCACAACAAAGACAACCACATTCTCAGTTGATCGCTTCAGCTCTGAATGGAATGCTTGAATTTACAGCAGGAAATAAATGGCTCAGCATTTAGAAAATGACGAATATTTCACAACAAACCAACCTGATCACACTACAAAGGAGACAGAAATGTAGCACTTGTTTCTTTTCTATCCATTTCAAATTGCTTATAGTGCTTCCATGTTTTATGAACTGCACTGAACATCTATCTTTCAGCAAAGATTGGCATAAAATAAAATGTACACCAAGGCAAGAAGATAATATTTATTAAGTTCATACAATATATATATGAAAAGACCTTATTGAATGCTCACAATAATCCAAATAGGTAAAAGAAATATCCCCATTTTGCAGGTGAAAATACTGAGGCTTAAGGAATATAAAATGATTTGACTTAAGCTATAGTACCACTAGGGTTTAAACCCAGGTTGGTCTGATTCCAACACATCTTTTTACCTTGTTTATATTTAACTTCCCAAAATAATGTCTTGCAATGTACAGATTTCTGGAGTCCAGGGAATTAAGTTTTTGCTCTAAAACTTCTCTTATTAAGCAGACTCTACATGGAAAAAGACCCTATGTGTGGTGAGAATTGTTCTGTGGGGAGAATATCCCCATCCATGGCGAGGATATCTGCAGGAACTTAAAATGCATTATTTAGAGAAAATGAGACATATGGTGGTAAATAAGAATTAACTATATCCATGATGACAATTTTTAACTAATTTATTGGAGAAAAAGAATTGAAATCCTTTCTGATTTGAAATTTATTGCTCTTTTCTTTTGTAGGTAAGTTTGGATTTTTTTTTTCCTTACGGAAAAAAGGTATGGTGTTACTTTTCTCTGAGTTTTCTTTTTAATTGCCTTGAACATTGAGCATGAAAAATGATACATTTCACCACCTGTTTATTTGTGGTTATTGCCTATGTTTGGAAAGTGAGTTGTAAGTTATTTGCTTTGGAAGTTTTAAGTGTGTGATTCCATAAAGTAAGTCTCTGCAGTATTTGTGTTGGTATTTAAAGGATTTCTGCATCAGGGAGGAGGAGGAGAGCTGGATGGAATCAGGGACTTGGGGGACATGACGAGCAGCGTAAAGGATGTGCCTACACAGAGACATGACAGAGAAGGGACAGAGAAGGCACACCTGTCACCTGAGAAAGCTGTTGCTCAGGAGGAATTAAACAAAGGCCATTTCCATTCACTTTTCTCAGTCCCTGGTTTTGTATTTTCTCCTTTTATTGTGTAAAACTTCTGGCCAGGCTGTTGCCATTGTACACCTTTGACAGAAAAGAATTGTTATAACCATTTTAAAACAAAAGCCAAACTGTTAGTTAGAAAGCAATAAATAGATCCATTTCTCAGAAATCATATGGGAAAAAAACTCCCATGAACTGTATGTCAGCCTTTTCAGAGAAGAGGTAAGAAATTTCAATAAAGCATCCAGCTATACAAAACAGAGGATAAAATATTAGAGGGACTGAGGAAAATGTGGAACTGGTTCTGGGGAAAGAAGGTAGACTGTAAGTTGACTACTTAGTACCAAGGCCTGTGCTTGCACGAGTGTATAAAAAAGGCCATTGTGTGAGATTTGAATGAAGCTTAAGCTTAAGTAAACGGCATAATAATTAATTATAAATGGTATGCATACTTTATTCCAAAAGAACTGTATGTGTTTCTAATAGTAATTGAAAGTTTTGGGGATGTATAAAAATAAAGAGGCATGGGATATTAATGTTCCTCATCCAAGTTCTAGCTAGTCAATAAGAGATGAGTATTAAAGAGTTTTGATCTCATTATATTTTCTTCCATATAATTATATTAATGTCAAAGTCATCAAGATGGAGTTGATATTATCACACTGAGTAGATATTACCAAAAAAAGAACATATTTTCCCTAAAACAATACAGAGTTGGTATATGAAACATGAAGCTAACTGGCCCACCAGATTTTGTTTGAACTCGTAGTCCAGTGGTTGAAGAAAAGGGAATAGGATTAAGGGACATTGTGAAATGTCAAGGCATCTGATCTAATTATCAACGGGATTCTCTAGCCCAGGGATCAACAGACTTTTTCTGTGAAGCGTTGGATGGTAAATATGTTAGCACTCTCAGGCCATAAGGTTTCTGTGGTAATTACTCAGCTCTGCTGTTGTTGAGCAAGTAAGTTATCCTTAGGTCACCTACAGGGAATGCACAATGTGTCCAACAAACAATAAAAAAAATGATGGCTGGGATTTGCCCTGTGGTAACTGACCCCTGCTCTAGCTCTCTTTGAAATAAAAAATTATAAGTAAACTTGAAAGTTTTCAGAATGGTATACATGTTGGCCTCCTTGGGTCGGCATTGTTCTAAGTAGAAATGACATGGTGTCCAACTGACGTTTAGAAGTAAGATTCGCTCATACCCCTTCTCAGAGGTTTTAATGAATGTAAACACTAGAGGGCACAAAAGGATATTTTAAGTCTAGGACCTTTTGTAAACAGCACACTACAATTATGAATAATTTGTCTGAAATGCAGCTCCTGTGACCTCACTGGCCACAGAACCTGAAGTTGGTGACCATCTGTGGACTGCTGTAGTAACAGCTGGACGCCTTTCTTTCTTGCTTCCTTTCTTTTTTTAAAATTGTTTTTGAACTTTTCATAAAATATGGCCAAAATAAAGTATTTTTAGGGTGGGATTTTTTCCTATTCCTACAGTAATAAAAGGTAAAGACAAGAATCATTGTCTTTTGTTACTGTGGGTTCTAATTTTCATGTAGAGAGTCCTCTTTCTGGTGAATAATAAGTTATTTTGAATAGTCTTGTGTTAATCTTTTTAAAAGTCATAATAAAATAGTGCATACTATAGAATTACATTGGTTTTTGAACAAATTTGAAAGTTTTATTGTGTAAAAATTAGTGAAAAATCATCAGAAGCCTCAAGCTCAAAACTACTCCTACTTTTTAACCTAGTCATTTTACTGATAGATATTTGGATCATGGAAGAAATTTGAGATACTAAGAAATTCGTGTTCAGAGACATTATGATATATTTGCATATATTCTAGATCTTTTATATAAACTGATGTTTAAGTAAATTTTATTATTAGAACCAGCCAATCTTTTTTTTTAATTGTTAAAATTGCGTTTTAATTGTTTGAAATATTAAATTAAAAGGACAGGCTTTTGGGTTAGGAAGACCTGTAATAGCGTTCCAGTTCATCCACTTGCAAGCTGTATAGAACCAGCCACTCTTACCAACCATTCATAATGATATTTTCAGAAGAAAATAAACCAGATTTCCAAATTGCCTCTGGATATAGGTGTGGTTTCTTTTCTTTCTTTTAACTATTTCTTTTTTCATTTTTCTGAAGTATCTATCATGAATATTTATCATTTATATAGTCGTAAAAATAAATGTTATTCAAACAGAAAGCAATTTCTGCATTCTGAGAGCCCTTTTTGATGTAATTCTTAGGTCAATACTGGTAAGAATCAGAAGGTTATAAAGAAATTATTTTATGCATCAGAAAATCCATTGAAATGAATTATTGATTGTTCAGGAGACATATCATTAGAGTCACCATTTTAGCTGGGATGGGGTGATTTGTAGTGGTTTCTGTGTTGTGGCTGAGTCACCACCAGGCAGGGATGGTGAGAGGGTAATGGAGGCCATGTGAGGAAGAAAGGGCTGGCTGGAGAAGCCGGAGGTGCTGGTGCTGGACAGAAAGCCAACTACCCTGTAAACTCCCTGGACTGTGGAGCAGGACACCTCTGCATCACCCCCTTTCTCTCCCTCCCGCTCTCCCTCCTTCCCCCTCCCTCCCTCCCTCCCTCTCTCCCTCTATCTCTCTATCTCTCTCTCCTTCCCTCCCTCTCCCTCCCTCTCTCCCTTTCCTTGTCTTTCTCTTTCTCTCCTCCTCCCCCTTTCTGCCCCTCTCCCCCCCTCCCCATCTCCCTCCTCCCTGTCCCTCTCCCCCTTCCTCCCTCTCTCCCTGTCTTCCTCCCTCTCCCTGTCTCCTTCTCTCTCTCTCCCTATCCCCCTCCACATCTATGTCTCCCCTCTCCTCTTCCTCTTCCCTCTCTTCCCCCTCCCTCTCCTCTCTTTCCTTTCCCTTTAAACTCTGCCTCCTGCCCTAGCTTTTTCCTCTGAATGGATGTGTGTGGAGGGGGGCTGCAGAGGGAGCCCCTCTTTCATGGGAGACAGATGGATGCTGAAATGGACTTTGTCTTGAACACTGAATTCCTCAGCAATATCCTGGCATAAAATATTGGAAGAAATCCCCTAAGTAACGTTGGCAAAAATGCCGTGGCAGTGTGTGTGTGTGGCACACAGCAAAAGCTTGTCACTAGTTTCACTTCAGCTTTTCCTCATGATTTATTTTAGTAGCATGAATTATCCTCTAAAAATGAAAAAATTTTTTGTTCTCTTTTTCATTTTGTAAAAAGATATCTAAAAAGGTGAACATAGCATGAGTAAAAACTTAACTGGATCTACAAGGAATACTTTTTTTCTTAGTTCACTGTGCATTTTTTAACAGGTTCCTTGGAGCTTTTTAAACCTAGAACCTAGGAGATGGAGTACTGCATCCACATGTTTACTTGGCAAATAATTTGATGAGCTAAGTGAAAACATTGAATTAGAATTAGCTAATTCCATCAAATACCACTTGTGCCTAAGCTCCTTCCTGTGCAATTTCTCTTCATTTTCAAATTTTGAACAGAATAAACTAACAGATTCAGTAAGTCATTTGGAATTATGTACAAATTTTAAGTACAACATTCTGAAGTTTACTAGCTTATATCTTCGAATGATAATTTCTGGTTTATACACATGACATATTCTCAAATATATCAAGGTGCAAATAAAGCAGTGAGAAATGTAAGCATTAGCTACTGTCCATTGGGTGGGTGACGAAAGGATGACTTGGGTTAGCTCAGCTAATTACCAAAAGAACTAGAGAAGCCTTAAATCCTTTCTGCAACAAAACAATTAAATATTCATTATGTAAAGGAAAGCAGAATTTATAGCAAAATAATTACATTTTCCTGGAGTCCGTCTTCTGAGAAGTTTGACGTACTCATTGTGCATACATTTATTTAGCTCCTGTTGTACTGGACGGTCCCAGGGATATATAACCACAGGAGTCCAGTGTCCAGCATATAGCGCTCTTGTTCTTCATAACACTCCAGAGAAAGAAGATGGCAATGTGACTTTTGCCCCAGATAAGAAACCGATTAGAGACACGAAGAATCTTGCTCATTTCTACACAAGCTTTTCGGACATGCTTGTTCCCATTTATTCATCCCCGTAGCTCATTAGAAAACCCAATAGCATATCCCTGCCTAACCTGATCTTTTTTTAATACTTTAATAGTTCTCAGATAACCTGAACAGAAATGGATCTGAGCTTGTCACATCTGTAGTAGGTTCACTCTCAATTCCAAAGAAAGCATGGGTACATTTTTGTTCAGCCAAAATATGTTAGTTAAACGTTTCTTGACTGAGAATGAAAAATATATAATAATACAGTAGTCTACAGACTATGTCAAAAGATGCAAGTAGGATTATCTGTACTAGTGCCTTGGATATTGGGCAAAAAAGAGATTTAAGGGGGAAAAAAATATCATGATGCTGTATGTCTTAGTATTCCTTACTCAAGTCCCTCTGTATATAATCAAAATATTAATTGCTCAAAATCCTACCTTCATTTTTATTTATTCATTTATTTATTTATTTTTAGAGGAGGAGTCTCATTTTGTCGCACTCAATAGTAGAGTGCTGTGGTGTCACAGCTCACAGCAACCTCCAACTCTTGGGCGTGGGTGATTCTCTTGCCTCAGGCTCCCAAGTAGCTGGGACTACAGATACTCACCACAATGCCCAGCTATTTTTTATTGCAATTTGGCCGGGGCAGGGTTTGAACCCGCCACCCTCAGTATATGGGGCTGGCGCCCTACCCATTGGGCCACAGATGCTGCCCAGTTTATTTAATTTCATTTTAATTACTCCGAAGCCTTTGGCAACTTTTCACTTCTAAATGGGGCAAAGTTCCCACTCCTAATGTATTGTTCAAGTTTCTTCACAGTCCAGCCTTTACCTTTCTTTTCTCCATTTTCCTAACTACCATTGTTCACAATAATCTCTCCTTTGACCTCCGATAATTTCACAATATCTTGGATAATTTCATGACAATTTCAAGTATCTTGGATATTTGTGCTACTGAAGAGCAGGGCTACTTTTGATAGGACAGTGCCAGTCATGGTGTTTAGTAAACGTTTGATTGATAAGTATCAAACTTATCTCCTATGGCTTTCATCCAGTGAAGTAACTCAGCACATATGTATTGAAATACTACCACTATTAGACCCTATTCTATTTGTTGGTAAAATAGCAGTGAACAACCCAGTCTCTCCATTAATTCTATATGGGTAAGATAGAACAAAATATATGAAATACATGAGCATGTACAAAATATGTAGCCTGTCATGATGTTGAGTTGTATGGAGAAAGTTAATACAAGGTGAAGAAAAAGTGGTGGGAGTGCAGCTTTAGACCGAATAGTCATAATAGGCAGTTCTATCTGTTAAGCTGACATTTAAATCTTAACAAAATGAATGAACCATGTAGATATCTGAAGGAAGGGTGTTTCAGAAAGAGGAAACAGCACGTGCAAAGGTCCTGAGGTAGGAGCAGCCACACTGTGTTCACACTGAAACTGAGTGAGCCAGGCGGGAGAGCAGAAGAGAATTAGGAGTGAGCTTTTGTAAACCATGGTAAAGAGTTAGGATTTTATCTCTAGTGAAGTAGGAAACTAGTAGAGGGTTTTCAGCAAAAAAAGAAAAAAAAAAAAAAGGCAAACATTTTTAGAGGATCACTCTGAGTGCTCTGTGAAGAATAGACTTGGAGGAAGGGTAAAAGTAAGGAAAGTGATTAAGAAGCCACTGCCACAGTCTGGGCAACAGGTAATAGTGACTTGGACCAGAGTAGTGGAAATGGAGGTGATGAGAAGTGACTAGATTCTGGTTTTTATTTTGGAAATGGAGCTGACAGTATTTGATGATGGATTTTTACACAGGACAAGAGGAAAAGATACGAGTCAAAGATGATGCAAGGATTTTTGCCTGAACAAATCCAAAACTCAAGTTTTTTTATTTACTGAACATGGGGAAAACAAGGGAGAAGTAGTTTTACTGGTAGGGTAGTTCAGTTCTGGCATCTTAAGTTTTGTGAAGCCTATTTGTGGCAAAGGCTTAGAGCCCTGCCCCATTTCCTCCCACCTACTCCAGAATTCACTGATGGCTATGGTAGGCTCAGCCACCTTTGCTCTCAAGCACCTGGGGCTTTCTCCAGTACAAAAGAGTTTGCTTAGACTGTGTGGGATTTTAATACTCCCAACGGAGACCCTCAAACACTCAGGGCCAGGATTGGTGTTCATATACCCTAAGTTCCACACTCTTCACAGGGGCAATGCCAAAACATATGTCATGGTCCCTCAAAGAGTCCCCATTGAAAACTCAGGGAATCTCCCGCGAAGACTGAGCCCCATTTCCCACAGTGGTAACCTACTTAATAAATGCACATTCTATTAACTTGTCTTCCTTCTCTATTCTACTCCCTCTCCCCCTAACTTGTACTTCCTAGAATCACCACCCTCCTGCCTTTTCAAGAAAACTACCCACTCCCAGACTTTGCACAGTCTGCCTGAGGGGGATTCAGCTAAGACTATTCAATATCCGATGTCAATGTCCATGAAGGTAGATATAGTGTCCTGAAAACCAGGCAAAATATCAGGAATGGGGATATAAAGGGGAGGCTTTTGCAAGCCAGTGTGGAAGTTCACGGCCCAAGATCTGAGTGAGAGGTGGGTGCCCACACAGACTTGTTTCCATCCTTCTTTTCTCTGCTTCTTCTTGTCATTTCCATATAAACACAATGACGCTCATCCATGAGCAGCCTGACATTTCAGCAGAGGCCACAGGAGAATTTCCAGATAGTACTTACTTAAGAAGCGATGACAATTTGATTGGTAGCAAGGAATCTTGGGAACTGTCTTGTATTTGCATACAAAGCATGCTGTTTTTCCTTTCAGTGTGTGTTTATTTGGAGAAGTTTCTAGAAAAGCTAATAGAGATTTGAGGGGCAACTTAAGCCATTTTGGGGTATTGTTTTTGCTTTTTAATGCTGGTTTTTGCTAAGCCATACTTTCCTGGCTCAGGATTCTGAGAATGTTTTGTACAATGGCTTCAATAGGAAGGTGAGTAAAGATGAATGAGATTCTCACTAATGACGTAGTACAGCCAGCAACAAGAAAAGCAAAAACTGTACTCACTTCCCATTCAATTGTTCAACTGAATATAAGAACAAATCATTTTCTCTCCTGTTTTGAGTCAGAAAGTCAGAGAAAGCACAACTCTTCTTGCATTATATCACATTCCAGAGCAACTTCCCTTTTGTAAGAAGCATCCAGAATTTGATTTTTCCAGTTGAGCAGTTAGTTATCCAGATAATTGCAAATCAGTGGAATCATTGACACGAATTAAGATTTTTATTCTAATTAAAGAGCTAAATCAAGCACGTCTAAATGCCCCTAATTCTCACATTACTCAAATGGTAATACTTTTATCAGTGGTTATCATGTGAAATTTCAGGTGACTAATACATTTTCACATTGCCTTCATTAGCGTACTAACATTTCATAGATAAATGGCTTCATATTTTTAAGCTGAATGGAAAATATGCAATTGTTAATATAGTGCCCAATTTTCTATTTTCTTTAGTCAAATGGAGAAACATCATTCATCAGAGCAAAAGAGCAAATGTCATAGGTTGTGGGGACAAACATATTGCTTATTTTCTATTTTGCGAAGTTCTTTTTCTCAAGCGTTATCATTAAGAAGCACAACCTTGTGAAATATTTATGTACACATTAATAACAAAGAGGCAGGGTATCAAGTCAGTGTGTTGCTCATACCCACATACACATCTTCCATAAGACTTGGAAGTCAGTGGTTCCCAGTGTTGAAAGTGAAACAAATGCCCTGGAGGGCTGATTGAAGGCTCGTGGCTTTTTCTTAAGAAGCAGGTACAGTCGTGAAACTCTCTCCACAAGGGGGCGCTGTACCAACAGCTCTCTTTTTCACAGAGAATTTTCTTTGCAGACTGGTGCAGAGTGAATTTCCTTAAATTTATTAAGAGCCCTGTTTCTTTCTTTTGAACTTTCCTAGCTCTGACTCCTCTACCACCTCTGGAAGGCAGCCTGAACTAGATTTTAAATCGTATTTTTGTAGATGTGTCAAATGGTATCTTTGCATGTCTGGCTTCTGGAGACTTCTCTCTCAGACCCTTTAAAATGACAGCAATGTAGAAAATATCTGTGATATGTGTTTAATTTAATATGAATTCAAAGGTCTTTTATTCATGACCTTTGGTTGACCTGAAACTCCCGGTAGCAAGAAAGAAACATGACTATTTAAGTTTTTAAGTATCATATATTCAGTTTTATCTGTTTATAAAATTATTTTTGTTTATTGTAGAAAATGAGCACATTAAGAATAAGAAGTTTTAAAATGCCTATTACCCAGAAATAACACTGTTAATATTTTGGTGCATATTTTAATTAATAAGTTGAGGAATAATTGGATTCTACTTATAGTATTAAAATTTTTATAATGTACTTTTTAGTGAAGTATTAACACTAACATCTTTTTGAAATTGTCATTCTATGCCATTTATTGATACATTGGCCATTTTCTCTAAACTTCTGCTTTAATGAGTTTGTGGTAGAATTGCAAAACGTATCCGTTAAGTGTACCTGAAAGGTTCATTGTCTGAATCTGAGATGCTTCTGGGTCCTTGGAGCCCCTGAGAGCACCCTGGCTTCCTTCAGGACTCTCTGCAGTGCCTGTCCCTTCTTGACTAGATTTCCTTTTCCAGTATACAACCCCATACATGGGCTAAAAGTGTTCAGTGATCATTTGTGAAAGTGCTTCAGTTTCATGGAGACTAAAATTAGGTTTCTTCTGTCACTCTTGTGATGTCATCTGACTTTGCCCTGCATTTCAAATTGCTGAGAAGTTAACAGGCTGACCTTTCCATTGGGCACGTCGGAAATAATAGACGGAAACTAGAGTCATTGATGTTGAGACTGTTTTTATTTCATTTCTTGGAAAAGTAGACTGTCTTGTCTGTAACAAACTAGGCCTACCATTTATTTAATGTTTATTTTAAAATATAATGGAAGGAAACAAAAACTCACAGAAAACCCCAAAAGTTCCAATTTGTTAAAACTTATCTAGATTTATAGATTTTTTTGTGGATATTTTGTACAATATCAGTGACTGTGGAAAATTCCCAATCATCTTATCCCCAACTGTTTGACCCATAATTTACCAAAAATTTCCCTGTGTCAAACAATTCAGAAAATATATTACCTAAGACTAAACTGGAATAAAACCACATGGTTGATAGCTTTAATCCCTTAAATGGATAATTCAAAAATCTTTGCGCATATCTTTTACATTTGATTTTTGTCATTAATCTATTTTTGCTAGAAAAATTTAAAAATTCAAATTGTTTATATTACATAGAAAAAATGTATTGTCTTTGCCTGTTCAAAGTCTACCTTTTAAAATAGACTCAATAAGAAAATATAGAGACTTACAATTTTAGGTTCAGCATAAACACAATGCTAAATATTATTTCATTGAATCTTATTATAGGAGTACAGTTCTTTTTGTTCAAATCCAATATGATAATCACAGGATAAGAACCAGTCTCATAAATGTTACTGGTAGAATCTAAGTGGTAGCTACACAGGTGTTCATCGCAAAATTCTTTCAACTTTTCTACAATTTTGAAAATGTTCATAATAGAATTAAAAAAAATTAAACCTCTTTTCAGGTATAGCTGGAATCATATTCTACATTTTTGTTTGAAACAAATCTTACTTGCTCCACCAAGTTTGTGTCTTAGACATCTGTCACTCAGCTCATTCTGGTCTTTTCTGGTGCTGATTACCCTACTGATGGCTGCTTCCCCCCCCCCCCCTTGATTTGTATAAGAAAGATTCTAAGGGACGGTTTGTTGGTATTAATGTTGTAAGCACTATGGATAGGTTTTGTTGAGAAAAAGGTCACCACCACCGTTACAGAGATGCTCTTCTGAAGTAAGATGCTTTCTGGGCTGCAAGCAACTGTGAAGAGGCACCAGGTCTCACCCTTCCTTTGTACCCTTAGTCATCTAGCCCTGGTTTAGATCCAGGCTGGGCCTAAAGTAAGAGCTTCTGTATTCATGTATCTCTCCCAGGTCCCGCCCACCTAACCATAATATTAAGAATTGCCTGTTTGAGGAAAAGTATTTCCCCGGAGCCAGTGCTACAAAATAGATTTCGCAAAAAACAACTCATTTGATTAGCTTTTAATGTTGATGGTCTTAAAAATTGCCTTCTTTTTAATTACAGACATTTTTGATAAATAAGAGCTCAAGTCATGTTTTTCTATTTCTGAAAATATTGTATATCTCTTTTCTTCCTGCTGCCCTGATGCTTTTTAAAAATGTAAAACCAGCCTAATTTCTTATAAGCCTTGAATTTTAATTTTTGGTCCATAGAGTTTTCTGAGTCCCCTTTGGGCATGAATTATGTTCACAAATGATCACCAGCAAGCAGCAGACATAGCATGTGGCACACAGTAAGTGCTTAATATGTGTGTAGGAGGGAGGAAGAAGGGACAGAGGGAGGGAAGGAGGCAGGGAGACTGGATTAATCTCAGACTAATATTCCCTTCAGAAACTAGCTTACTAGGCTATGCCGTTTAGCTCTGTTTATTTCAATGAATTTTATGATTTACTTATGGCCATCTCAAAACATACTTGCTGCCACAAACATTTTATTATATAGTGACCAATAGTGTTGTAAAATGGTTTTATTTCTTTGATGGCAATTTGTTTTATTTTCAAATGCAAATTATATCTCTTAAGGGTTATCCATAACATATACATATATCAAACCAAAATCTGTCCAGTTTAACCAGTCACTTTTGATATAAGTGACTTTACTTGATATTATCTAACTAATAAAACAACAATTAGTTGTCCTCAAGTTTACTGCTACATCTTAGTTTCATAAAGCCCCTAATATATAAATGGCTTATTCTCTAAAATTTAGAGGTGAGCCCAAGTTTTAATCAAAGGCCCATTACTTACCACTTAACTCAACTTGGAAAATTCACTTGAAGCCTCTGAACTGATAGAAATAAAATTAGTGGTAGTACTTGAAAGCAAAATCCAGAACCTTCCCTATTTACTGGCCCAAGTATGTAAATGTCTGTTATGATTTCTTAGGTGATTCTGGGAGAGAGCTAGATAGTGTCACCCAATGTGTTAAGCATCATGTGACAAAACCAAAACAAATAATAACAACAACAAGCTCTTTTGCTGTTACTCAAATATCCGGATTTGTGGTTTAGCCCCTAGTGAATTGCTACTGTTAATTAGATGGACTGAAAAGAGTTGGTATTTCACTTCTATGTAGAGTATTCAGAAGGAAAGTACAGGCTCATGCACACTACATAGAAGCAAAGACCAGTGAGGGTTCCTCTCTCTCTGCCTCTGGAAGTCTCCGGTTATTACAGTTGAGCCACGGAGCCCCTGCCTGCAGCTCAGTCTCACCCTCAGCTCACAGGCCAATGGAGTTAGGAGTGGAAAGAGCTTGGATGACTATCTACAGTGGGGTGTGATCTGCAAGCTGGCAAAATGGATTTGCACTCACACCTCTGTCATATATTAAAGTCGTGGTGTCAGCCAAGTTACTTAACATCTGTGAACCCCCATAAAGCAGGAATAATGATGGCTGCCTGCGTGTTTGTAGATTAAATAAGATTATGTAAATTTTATACTTGTTACTATCTCTTTTTCCTATGAAAATACAAACCTTCCTTCCTCACTTAACTCCCCTAAGAAAGGGACCTGACCTCATTGCTTCCTTCACTTATATTCTAGGCACGTGTTGGTTAAGATATAGGTTTTGCAATCAGGGAGACTTCAGTTTTAACCTCAGATCTGTCACTCATTGTGTATGAACAGAGGGACAAGAGATTTCAACTTTGTGGGCCCCTATTTCCTCAGTGTAAAAACAGAGTAAAATTAATACAAAATCACAGTTGTATTACTATGAAGACCATATAGCATATGTTACACCCTTAACACAGGAAAATAAAAAATAAAAAAAAAACACTGAATAAATGATTGACAGCATCATAGTAAATTAAGGAATTAAAAAAGTTATCCTGACCTTCTGGTGATGTTAGGTTCACAAATTGAGCAATGCACAGTCAGTGTCTGGGTGAGGAAGGGGATGTAAGGATGACAGGTCAACCATACGCTCAGGGATGGGAGCGTTTATGACTCCAGCTCCGACAAGTGGAGATGCAGCTCTCGCAAGATATTCAACAGTCATGGAAAAAATTCACAGCACTGAAAATCAACATATGAGATTGTTATTATTTAGAGATTTGTGGTATTTGAGGTCTTTTTTTTTTTTTTTTTTTTCTCCCAAGGGAACAATTTACTTTCTCAGCCTGGCAATTTCATCACTACTTTTTCTTGTTTTTAACATAATTCTAAAAAGAAGCCATTTCTGTCCTTATTTGGTGTGTGATCCACAGCAACAGCAGCACGAGTTGGAGTCAGTGTTACAAATGCTTTTCCAATTAAACAACCTGTCTTCAGGGTCCCAGAGTCTTTGGAAAATAAATGGAAATGTCCCTATATTTAGGAGAAGCCTAGGATTTTGAACAATCAAGAAAAATTCCATCGGTTTATTTCAGGAGAGTTCCTTTCCACCTAATTTTTTTTGGTTCTTCTAAACAAAAGCCCATGGAGGGTTTCAATGCTGCAAATAAAACATTAAGATTTTGTTATGGAATGAACCTTTAAAATATAACAGCTGATAATCTATCCTTACACACAGAGGATCAAAAGATTTTACATAAACAAAAACCTTTACCTTTCCAAACTGAAGATGGATACCCTTTTAAAACAATAAAATGATATGGCTACTTACCATGTTCACAAGGTAATCAATTTTAGAAGATAAATTTTCAAGCCAAAAATATTTATAACAACACAAAAATAGTTTTTCTGCCTCCCCCCAAAGCTTACAAATGATATCAGTTATAGTGCCTAAAATTTTATGTGACGTTTTTCAGAATGCTTTCATGTAAATTACCTTACTCATGCATCTCAAAAACTGTTTGCAGTGGTCGTCAAATGAGAAACAAATGGATAAGACACTGAAACTCAGCAAACTACAGTGCTCAAGTTCATATGGCAAATTCATGGCATAACACTAGCTCTAATCTTACAACCCCCATACCACATATATATGTGTGTGTGTATATAGATACACATATACATCTTTAAAACAAAGCGGCACTGGTATGGGGGTTACAAAATTAGAGCTACTGTTATACCTTGAATATATGTACACGTATATACGTATACACACACATACATATGCATATATACAATACAATATATGCATAAATACATATATATATATATATATATATATATATACCCAGACATATGTATATGTATATGTGTGGGCAGATATATAGAGAGGGGACGGGCCAGTAATTAATTTGGTAATAACCATGACAGTGGACTTTCTGGTTATTTTATTTTCTTATTTGTTTTTTTCTTTTATGGCAACACCCTTGGCTTTGTCAGCGGGAGCATCTAAAGAAAAAGAAATAATGAACTATGTAAATTAGTTGTGGAGCTATTTTTTGCCCCTGTTTAGGAACAGAAAAGAATATAACACAAGTCATGTATCTTATTTTTAAGAAGCCCTGAGAATGTCTTTTATTAAACAAACATGATCATGGCTTATTTTTCTAGACTCTTTGCTAGGTCCTGGGAACCCAGAGGGAAAGCAGATGTGATGTGTGTCCTCACAGCGTTTGGGTCCCTAGGGGAAGCCAACGCTGGGCAGGTAGTTTCACAGGTCATGACGCTGACAACGCAGCAGCACAGAGGGCTGTGGAGACAGCGCCTGGCATGGGGCGCAGGGCAGGCTCCTGGGGGAAATGGCTTTCAAGATGAAATCCTATAGCCACACGTTCACTCACCAATCACTCACTAAGCTGGATATTGTCCAAACTGTATTTATGAGCTCGATATTGAAAAGAAAGAATTGTTTTGCCTTTTAAATGTTTATATCAAGAAACAATTAGATAATTAGTGACCCCAGAAGAAAAAAAAAATTACGTTAGGTTTGTTATTTCAAGTGAGTAGCCTGTATTAATTGCAACGTTTTGAAATAATTTGATGTTAGAAATACTTCCTTTTGAAGTATTGACAATCACTTAGTGGATACTTAATAAACGTAAGATGTAGTACCCTTCCATTTCATTCCGTCAGCCTTTTCCTCCTTAATTTCTTTCTTTGAACCTTGTTTATTCACGTATCTAGGAGCTCCATTGCCTTATTGAATAGGACAGGATTGACTTAATTATCTTCCAAATTGCTGAAACATTGAGGAAAAATTATACAGACAGACCCTTATGCGTGTAGTAAAACATCCTCATTCATAATCTATAATTTTAGTAATCTTCTTGTATGTAAGCATGCCTCTTCCCAATTTTTTTATTCTCTGTCTTTACAATTTAAGCTCTTTAACTACTGTTTATTTCTTTCTGTTCCCTGGGACATATATGAATAAAGAATGTCTAAAGTTTAAAACACAGACCATGATTTCCTAATGCTTTTAATACCGTAGGGTACATTCAATTCTGTTCACATTCCACTGTGTTCCAGCTCATAAAATAATAGTCCCCCATCTCAGAACATGGAATTATTGACCTGTAAATGATATAGATTCATATAAATTTTAGAATGAATATTTTAAAGCAATTCTAGCATTATTTTTACAGTACTCCATTTGGAAAAAGATAATTTATAGTTGATTATGGTAATTAAGGTGATAAAAAGATTTTTTTAAACACAATAATTTGAACTGAATGAACATTAGTTTTACAAAGTGTACAAGTGCAGTTATCAAACTTCCTTTTGTCACACTCTTCTGCAATGTATCACTATGAAAATAGTGTTACTACAATGGCACTCTCATCAGAAGTAGCTGATAAGTAAGTCTCAAGTTTGCATGGTAAATTCATGGCATAATGGTGGCTCTACTCTTGTGATCCCCTATACCAGTGCTGCTCTGAAGATCTGCCCAATTGTGCTTTGTTTAAAATGTATGTATATATTTTTTAGGTCAGTAATTCCTTTGATCATAATAGTGACAGTGGACTTTCTGGTTATTTATTTATTTATACATTCATTTATTCTTTTATTACTTCTTTGTGAACTTCAACTGAGTTTGTGTCTGCGACCAGAGGCTATTTCAAAATACAGAGCTCTCCTGAAACCCGTCTATCTGCCTGCTCTGGTTTCCTGAGGCAGTCAATGTATTTCACAACCCCACTAATGTAACGCTTTATTTCTCTGAAGTTTAGCTCAACACCCCCTCCCCCAATCCCCACCCCAAAAACCTGTCAACTAGTTACTTGGTGTGTAAGTCAATGAATGCCTATGTGGAGTATGTTTAAATTTCTCCAGTTTTAAATTTAGGAGTTTCAATTTGATTCATAGAAGCTATCTCCTCTAAAGGAAATTCTGAGTTTCCGTGTTGACACAGAAACCCAAATTTGCCACTTGCAACATCTGGAATCTTGGACGCAAAATCCTAGAAATATTTAGAGGCAAAAAAGGATGCCTTATTTAGAGTGCTGCAGAAACATAAGATCTAAGTTATTGGCAGAAGGTGGAAATTTTGTTGATAATTTGGGGAGGTTAGGAATTATGTGAATAACAATTGGATGGAAACAATGTTAACATTTCGGAGTCTGGTTCTCCCTGGTGTATTAGTTTAGTTTTTAACTTGTGAAAGAAGAGAAGTTTGTCTTGGGGATAGAATGTCTCTCCTTGCTATTTAATTGTGCTTTTACTAAAGTTCTCCTAGGAAAAAAATACTTAATAATGGAACAGTAACTAAAATATTCAAAAGACTTATACTTAGTCCTTTTCTACACTTTAGTTACCTGTGAAGTGAAAATTGTAAACTTCCGGTTGAAATACAAACAATAGCAAAGTTTCATCCCAGGAATTATTTGATTTGATGTTTTATTTTTTGCAGTTGTCTAAATTTTCACTCAGTGAAGTACGAACTAGTTCCTCAAAACAATATTGACAGTTGTATTTGAAATCAAGGCTTAACTTTGGTTATAATTAATCTTAGTAATAAGTAGCTTCTTTCTGTGACCTCACTGAGGCCTGGTGACTTAAGACAGATCATACATAACTGTACAGAAGCCATGAGAAGGAGGCGGTGATAATTATTTAGGGAAAAAATAATATTAACCCTGGCAGGCACTTCTGCGTCTTTACATGATTTCACATTAGGAAAAAGGACCAAATCGTCCATATTTATTATTCATAATTTCACATCTCTAGTTCCATTTTTTTTTTTTTTTTTTTAAATCATGCCTAACCGTTTTAGATGTCTGCTTTACAGAAGCAGGGGGGGAAAGAAGGAAGAAATGTTTGGGATAATAATGGAAAAGATAAAGTCACTTCTTCCTTGTACATGTTTAGGAAAAGTTGGACATTTTAGAGTAGCTTCATTCTAGAGGACTATTATTCTCTTGTGGTGTATCAGCTAGATATCAATTGATAGAACACTTTTAAAAATGTAGATTGGCAAGCAAAGACAACCAGTTATTTGTTTAAATGTCTGTTGCTGGCTTCAGCCTGAATGGGAAAGCAGTGTTTATCTTCCTGTAAGTGAAACTGAGATAACAGTGCCAAAACTATTTTTCCTATTCCAAAGCTGTATTTATGGACTGTACCTTTCCCAGGGATGCTGTTTTACCTTCCGAATCTCAAACGCTGCCGGGTAGAATGAGAGCTTTGTATTGTGGATACTGCCCTCGTGCTCTGCTGTTTGTCTTTGTAGTCCCCCAACCCCTTTTCACATCAGTCGCCCCAGCCCTCCTGCTGCAGGGGCCTCCTTGCTCTTCACTCACATTACCACTTCTCTTACACTGTCCAGCTTTGGTCTCAGATGGAGGCCTTCTGCTAAGCACCAAGCGCTGTCAAGCTGTGTGTTCACTGTGCTGGGATGGCTTGTGTTTCTTAAGAGCTACCCCAGAATAGAAATCAGAGAGTATAAAGGAAAGAAATGAAAAGTGGGATATTACACACCAGAGGGGCAGACCAGCATGGGTATGGGAACCTTTTCAATCCTTCTCAACGTATACAAGGAAGGTGGCCACCTATTTTGCTCATGGGAAATGTGGATCCCTATACAAAAGCAAGAAAGGCCGTCTGTTGAAACATTAACATACTGCAAGCCGATGCAGAGAGATGTGTTTATTTTTGAACTCTCAGCTCCTCTAAGGTTGCTGCTGTTCGGGGCAGCTGTCCTTCACCCACTCTGTTTGAGCTCATATGTCAGATAACAAAGAGGTGAAACTGTAAAAATGTTTTCTATGACTCATCCTCCATGCTGATACAGGACTTGTAGCAACCTCGAGAGCCCCTGGCATGCTGGGTACCCTTGAGAAAATAAGCACCAGGATTAATATCTTGAGCTTTTACAGACTCACATGAATATTTCAGACCCCTCTGGTATATAAAAATAGCTTGAACTTTAAGGGTCTTCAAATCTGGTAGTTATGTCATGGTCACAGAGCTCAGCTGTTAGTTTTGTCCAGTTCAGAGAGGGTTAAATTCACTCTTGGGCACTTCAAGCCTCTCTAATCTTATCCTGGGAAAGTGGGACTCTGCCTTAGTTTACAGTTGAGGTCACTGGTGGGGCAATTTTTGGACGGGGACTGATTAAATTGTGTTGCATTGTTAACTTTAAGTAGCACTCGGCAGTGATGAGCGGTGGCAGCACTGGGATCCTCTGACCCCTGGAGTGCAGCGTCTTGGGATGTGTGCCTCCCCAAAACGCGCGGGGCTCACAGAACGTGGAAGGGGCTCCAGTTGGCTTTTGTCATTGATTTAATTTGAAAAACCCTCGTTTGAAGGGATTTATCAGAAAGTTAAGAAATGTTTCTAGGGAACAGAAAATGGACACGAAAACTGATCTTTGTGGTCAAAGTCACGCATTGTAATAATTCACTCTCCAAAGTGACACAGCACCTCCTTGAAGGAAAAGCTGCCAAAAGCTTTGAAAGTGATCTCCCTGTTTGCTTCTCACACTGACTTGCAGGGAGGCACTGGTATTTTCAAGCCAATGAAATTCTGTGGAAGGTTTGCTACTAATTATGTCCGCCCCTTGTTTAAGAGAAGTTAAAATAAGGAAAAAGGATACTTGGCAGCTAGTCATGTGAAATTTAGGAGTCTTTGTTGAACCCCCCAATCATAGGCTGTATTTACTTTTAAAATTTTTTTAACAAAGCCTTCTGTTTACACTTTTTAAAAGTACACACTTGATATAAAAGTTCACCTCCTTCAGTCATACCTCCGTGTGTGTGTGTGTGTGTGTGTGTGAGTGTGAGTGTGTGTGTGTGTTGTGCTTTTCAGGAGTGACATGTGACTCTGCTGTTTAATCTGGGCTATATTTAAAAACAAATTTTCGAGGGAGTGTTTCTCCCATTAATGATGAGATAAGGTCTGAGTGAAGCAAGCTCTGTCGCAAAGGGCAAGTGTCATGCAGCAGGAAGTCCTGGCCATCGCCCCCAGCCGTGCCTCAGCCTGCCCGCCACCTCTTCGTCTGTGCATACCACCACACGGAGGAAATGCCCTCGCCCGACCACAAGTGCTGCCCGCTCCTCTGGAGGCCCCTGAGCCCCAGAGCCCTGCACCGACTCTGACTTCCTACTGCTCCCGTGGGTCGTCTTGGCACCAGCATTACAAATGGCTTTTGTCTGGGATCCTTTGGGAGCCACAGTGCCAGGACCGTCTCCAAGAGCCCAGGCCAGATTCCGTTTCTCAAAGTCTTACAGGTATGGCTCTGCTTTTTGTAGCTGGGAAGGATTTTTTTTTTTTTTTTAACTACCTTAGGCCCCTTGCACATAAGCCTTTGCCTTAGGTTGATCTGTTTAACTCTTAATGTTGGTCAAGTTGACAGTGTATGAAATAAGAGCTAAGAAGATGTGAACTTTGACATAAGGGTATGTGAGAACCTGCAGAAGAAGAGGGAAGTGACTGACTCTGAAAGCTGATTGTGTGAGTTCAACAGCAAACTTGAAAAAGCTTTCGTATTACTGTCTGCTGGAAAACAAGTGTATTAACTTGCCTGATGGATTGACGTAACCAGCTCTTTAAATGTTAGGTGAGGGTTCTTGTTTCAGCACACGTTCACGTGGAAAAGTTGGGACTATGGTAACTCACAGTTTTACTCTTGTCCAGAAGAATGTTGGATACCAGGAGTTCGAATGAAACATTTTACTAATTTTCTGTTTCTAATGATTTCTCTAAAATATCATCTGAAAAATCTTGATCTCACTAAACTGTCAATGACTTTGTTCTGCATCAAAGTTTGCTTATTTTAACCAAATAGCTAGAAAGAGAGAAGACACTGAGAAAAATCTTGGATTTCCTTTCTCACGTGAGTGTTCTAGGTACTTAATAGAAAAAGATTGAGTCTACACAATTTTTTGTTTCTAATTGACTACGGTCTATACCACTGAAAGCTATTTATTTCATTGATAGTAAATAGAAGTGATATTGTTTCAAAAATCTTAGGAGTAAGTTCTTTCGTATTTAGAGTCAAATATATCTGGAAGCTGCCAGAACTATGCAGAAATATCTACTAGCTCTGGATTAAAATGTATTCTGATGTATCTGCATAGTAATGGTTCAAAGTTTGAATTAAAATAATTCACAAGAATTATTAGTTTGATTGGGACAGTAAGGAAGATAGTTCCCTTGGAAATTTTTAAGAAACTATAAAATTAGAGAAATCAAGTTATAAAATTTACTTGTAACAATATGCAAGCAAACTCTGACAAGGGATAAATAAAAATTGCCAGCTAAAGGTGTATGTAGTACCTCCAATGATTTTGGTTTCAAACAAATTGCCAGTTATTTTTGTTAATTGTGTTAATTTGTTGCACTTAAAAAAATTGGTTAAACCCTACACACACATGCCTACTATATGTTTCTTATTCTACTGAATGTGATTTGCATGCCTACTCCCTGCATCTCATACTTAATACGTGCTAAATGTTATTGTATTGTACGCTCATAACTTAACTTCAGTGTTTTGTAAACATTACTGTGCGTCACTAAGATCCTAATAATCATAGATCTCCAACTTCTTACATTATTACAATTAGGTAGAGTAAAAGCAATAGCTTGATGGATTAAAAAGTTAGAGAAATCTCACAAAATGTGGAGTTAAAGTTCCCTTGCATGACTCTCAAATGACAGCAGCACCTCTGTAAGTTGACCACCCAAAGGACTGTAACAAACTGGTCAACATGTGGAGGTGGTCAGCACTAGGCACTAGAACTGCTGTACTGTGGTGCGTGATCTATGAACATTGGGTCAACTTAAGGAGCTGGTCAATGCAGACAGGTGGTCAACTGTGGAGGTTCTACTGTCTTATGAACCTTGCCTTCCCAGTCTGGCGGACATATTTTCATTTTTCTTTGGTTAAGTTCTGTCCTTTACCAAAATACAAGCCCTGGCATAACTAAGGATGGCTTTATCATGTATTTGAATGCCCCACACTTGTAGTTTTAACTGTGCCAAAACTGTAGTTTTCATCAGTGCCAAGTTTTAACTGTGAAAACTGTAGTTTTCATCTGTGCCAAGTTTAAGAAATAAGGATGACATCTTGAGATGAGCTTGAGATGCTCAGTGTCTCATTTATTTCCTCCTAATTTGAATATTAATTGTGCATATAATAATTAATTATATATTTGTACTGTTTTTGCTGTTCTATTTTGTCTTCTCTGTTAGGCTGCAAATGCTTTGAGGTCACAGGCTCCCTTACATGTGACATAGTGCCACTAATTCCTATTTGATGACGGGTCCCGCTATACTGTCTTACTCGACATCACCCTTTAATGCCTTCATTGTCATAAACAACTTGCATGTGTGTCTACACACACACACAGACACATGCACACACATTTAAATGCTATGGTTATTTGGTTATTTTCTCTGTAGTCTTAGTACATAGCAGTTTTGAAATTTAAGGTGTTAAACTGCTTATTGTAATCATGTAAGATATTTCATTATCTTACAACTTTGTTTTAGCATATCTTCAGTTTGTTTTCCAATAAATGAAATTCTTCAAACAGGGAAGTAACTTAAGCTTATATTGACCTTTAAGAGCCTTGAGATATGATTCCACTATGCCAGCAACTGGAAAAACTGGATATTGGACACTATTTATTGGTGGATTTTCTGCCTTATAAGACTGCTTGCTTAAGAACGATATTTTACATTCTCCAAAATCTTCAAATGTGCTTATTGGGGTGTCATTTTTTTCTTGAATACCAAATGGATATTGATGTATGTGACTGGTGGTACACTGAGCTGGAATATTTTTCTTTGTCATTGTTTCACTCCCTAGTAGCATTCTGGCTAAAGGTATGTCAAGTCTATAAGGTATGAAATTCAGTTAAAATAATAACCAAATCGTATGCATTTGATGAGCATTGACTTCTGAGAAAGCATTGACTATCTTAGATAGTCATACAGTGTTCCAAATAGATTTGAAAGGAGTTTTTCAGCAATGACAAGTTTTTGTCTTTTGTCAGTAAAATGTGTTTTTATAATAATCCAATAAAGAGTAATACATAGATTATTAAGCTGTTAGATACGAGGCAGAGAGATAGGGAGAGGAAGAGGGGGAAGAAAGGAAGGGATTACATAATTAGGAAGCCTAATTTTTCTCTGTAGATCCAGAATGGAGTGCCAGCCATTCTGTTTTAAGTAAGGGAATCAGTCTTAGCACTAGAAAACTGGTTACAAAGACAAGTACTATTTCTCAGGGCAAGGTGCTAATGTGTCACACGAGGTCCTGGCATCCTTATTTAAAGATTCATGTTATTAGTTTAGAGTGACATTTCTCACATCTGTTTTGGAGGAGGGTGAGGGCCTTGTGTGCTCATGTTAGATTTGTAAAATTAATGTGAGTGAATTTATGTTGATGGTTAAAACATATTACCTGGGAAAAAATGGAGAAACATGATCTGGGAAGCAAAGAAAAGAAAGTATGAAGGAGGTAAGACTTAGCAGACTTGTTGACCTTGACTACTAGGAAATTTGTGTTTTAAAAATATTACTGTTTAAAATTAGAGTAACATTTAAGGGAACTTAGGAAATTACTCTTCTAAGGATGGTTATGTCTTTTAATGGGCACAAATCACAAAACCTACTTTCTGACTTTTTAAAAGGAGATGTTGAAAAGGAACATTTCATGTGATGATTATGAGGTAAGTCCTCTGAAATAGAAGAGGGAACCATCAAGGGTATATTTAAAGGAATTGCAGAGATTACTCCATAGTATTCCAAAGGCTCGAAACAGTGTCTTCTAGTTTTCTCGCCCTTTATACTGACAGGGGTCATCGGATACATGACATAACTGAAACTGTCAGAAACTCTCCAAGTCACATTTTTACCAGGTATTTCAAGCCTCTTTTCCTCCCTGACATTTTAACAAAGATGCCAAAGAGGTGACAAATTAAATGCCTTTGAACATACCCATACTTCTTGTGGAAGGGCTAAGGAGTCCATTTGTCTGGAATGACTAGACTGTACTATGGAAGAAACAAAGATTGCCGTCAGAACAAGAAACAAAAGCATGAGTGATGCCATGAAAAGAGAAAGCAATATTTACCAAAACAAGAAGATCTGAGGAACCTCAAGTCATCTCCTGAGCTCCTTCCTAGAAAGCAAAGATACATCTGTAATTTTGACCTGGACGTTTTATGGTAGCAACTATGAACATGGCTCATAGGAGAGCATGGTCTTGCAACCACTCTCCTGTACTTCCCAAACCTAAGGTAGCAGCAAATCCACGAGTGTTGAATCAAACCTCACAAGGCTTGTTGGAAAATTCTGGCTAGAATTCACCTCTTGAAAAGGGAACAAGTGCCACCAATCGCTCAATATACTAGGATGCCACTTTCTAAGGACCACAAGGATACCTCCTATCGCATGGTGCTTTATATTTTTCAAAGCTTTTCAAGGCTGGGAGTGTAATCCTAATACTCAGGGAGGCTGAGGTAGGCAGATTGCCTAAGCTCACGAGTCAGAGCAGCCTGAGCTAGAGTGAGAACCCATCTCTAAAAATAGCCAGGCATTGTTATGGGCACCTGTAGTCCTAGCTGCCTGGGAGGCTGAGGAAAGAGAATCGCTTAAGCCCAAGAGTCTGCAGTTGCTGTTAGCTATGATGCCATGGCACTCTACCGAGGGTGACAAGGTGAGATTCTGTCTCAAAAAAAAAAAATCTCTTCAGATGTAACAGATGTGACCATTGTTATTTTTAATGCTTCATAACTCATTTCCTTTAATTATTTAGGATAAGTGAAGAAGATGGATATAATTATTGTTAAAAAATATAAGAAGACTTATAGGTCCAGGGACCAAAGACCACATGCAAAGGTGGGGAGAAAGTTCAGAGAAAGAATAGTAAGAGCTAATTTGGGTACTTACTATGTACCAGGCAGTATTCCCAGTGCTATATGTGTGTGTTCTCATGCATAACATCCTCCAGAACAGCCCCAGGAGGTAAATCTAGCACTACCTTTATTTTGCAAATGAGGAAACTAGGCCAAGAGAGTATAAGACACTTGCATGGGTGTGCACCTGGCACCCTGTCCTAGAACCTAGTTCCAGCTTCTTAAACTAGATCCTCTTATCACTCCACAAGCAGGAATTCTGTAATGAGAGGAGTGATTCCTATAGATGCACAATCTTGCTTTACTTAACTCCCACCTTTGTCTGAAGGGAGAATGCTTTGTACTTTGATATGGAAGAATAATTAGGAATCAAATAAAGCATAAATGTACTAAATGTCTAAACTGTCCTCTAACCTAATTGGTATTGGTTTAATGGAATGTTAAGCGCTGCTGATGGGATCGCAAACTAATATAACCTCTATGGAAAAGAGTATGGAGAATTCTCAAAGAACTCAAAGTGGACCTTCCATTTGATCTGCAATACTATTTCTAGGTATCTACCTAAAAGAAAAAGAAAACATTTTAACAGAAGGACACTTGCACTAGAATGTTTATTGCAGCTCAATTCACAATTGCCAAGACGCAGAAGCAACCCAAGTGCCCATCAATCCATGAATGGATCAACAAACTATGGCATACGTATACCATGGAGTACTATTCAGCCATAAGAAAAGATGGAGACTACATTTTTTATATTAACCTGAATGAAGTTGAAACACATTCTTCTTAGTAAAGTGTCACACAAATGGAAAAGCAAGTATCTAATGTACTCAATCCTAATATGAAACCAGTATGTAAAGAAACACACGCCCACACAAAAGAAAAAACACAAGTATTGTTGAGCAAGGGGGAGGGGAGGGATGGGGGAGACTGGCAGGATCTCACCTAACGTGCACAATGTGAGGGTGTTCAGCATATCCCCCGGGTAAAAAGAGCTCAACTACAACTTAAACTTTACCTTAGTATTAAAAACAATGTAACCTAAACATTTGTACCCTCATATTAATCTGAAATAAAAATAAAAAACAAATTAGTGTTAAGCAAAAGCATCTAAATAAAAGTATATTTGTGTTAAAAGAAAATCAAGGCCACGAACCCAGTGATTTTATGTCACCTGCTTCCATCCCTTCCCTGGGTTTTGCATCTTGCACTTCCATCTGGCTAATTTCATCTGGCCAAAAACATTAGTTATATGGTGATGGTGATATTTTACTGCCAAAGTGTCATTCCTTAGCCAGCTGTTCAGAGGAGCCAGAAGATTGTCTGATCTAGAGAGGTCAACTTTATCTTATGTCATGCCTATTTATTCTATTGGCACCGTCTTGTCTATTAAACTAGGCTTCTTAATGGTATTCTAAATTATGAGTAACATTGGCTAACTTGACAGTGAAAAAAATAATTGCCTATAGGCAACGTTCATACCTGAGAATAACAGTAGTGTTAACAATGCACATTATGGGGTGAGGTAGCATGGTATAGGAGGAGGACTTTGGCTTTGGAGCTGAATAGAGCAAGATTCAATGCCAACTTTGCTGGTTTCTCAATTGGGCAGTTTTCCTTATCTCCATGATCAATTTCCACGTCTGTAAATAGAAAATAAAAATACCTACTTCATAAAGTCATTATACAGATTAAAGGAAAATGTGTTCAGGCTTGTTTACCTCCCTTTGTACACAATTTTCCAAGTTTTCCTTAACATTTCACAAGTTTCGTGAAGCTTCTTTTCATGAAATACACATGCAGGGTAAGCATCATCACTGAGACCACTCCTGTTTGTATAATAATCTAATGTAGCTGGCTTACAAAGCAACTTGCACAGACAAACAGGTTACCCTTGGAAAGGAGGTGTAGATGAATGGTTGGCAGCTGGTAGGCTCTAGAACAACTTTCCTCATCTGTAAAATAGGGGGCTATGATGATTAAGTGTGTTAGGTATGTAAAGTATGTGGTTTAGAGACAGCACTAAAATAAAGGTTAGCTCTTATTAATAACAGAATGTAAGCTCCACATGGCAACAATTTGTGCCTTTTTTATTCCCACCTCTTTGTGGCCAATGCTTGGAAGAGTGCCTGGAACACAGTAGGTGCTTGATGTGTGTGTACTGAATCAATGAATCTGTTAACAAATGTTTTCAGACGTGTGATGAGCATGAGAACTATCTGCATCCTTTTGCACATTCATAGAAACAAGAGGTTAGAGCTGAAGAAACCTGATGGACCAGATGCTCAGACTCATTCACCTTCCATCAAAAACTTGAAGACCCTGAGAGGCTCTGAGGTCATGCAACTTTATAGCGCCATGGCCAGAGCGAGAACCTCTGCTTCTGCAAAAACCTTTCTCCAATGTCCCACCCCCTCACTTCAGTAGGGATCCCATCTAACTCAATGCCTCTAGTAAGTAAATAAGTAAGGGAGTAAATGATGTGGGGACTGCATGTACTTCTGGTAGCCAGGCTAGAATCTGAGAGTCATAACTGGGCACTGACCATGGGAAAGCAGACTTCTGAATCAGACTCTTCCAGGCAAAACTAAGCTCAGACATTTTGTCTTCTTATAGTTACAGAGTTTCTATAGAGTGGGACCACTTTGTGAATAATATTTTTGCAGAAGGTATTATCTGCATTTCTCTAAACTGAAGGTAAACTGCATCTCCAACATTCAAAAGAATCTGTGCAGTTATCAGTGTAGATCAGAAACAGACAGAGAAGGGAAATACAGTTTGTGACTTGTTTGTACTTCCAGCACATGGAGCGCTTTGGACAGAAAAATTAAGAACTCTGTGCAATAAATATAAAAATACTGATTCAATAAGGTGGCCTGGTGGGCTGGAGGTCAGCATTTAGGAGTACTGACAGATGTGGACTGACAAATGATATAAGGAAAGGCAAGGTGGCAAAAGAAGAAAAGACATTTCCTACCGCTTAGGTTTACGATGATGCTTATAGGTATTTCTGATCAGCAGTGTGAGAGCCATGCTGTAGTTAAAGTCAGACCATTTTTGAACATTCAATAGGTTTGAATATTTGTTTAATTGGCAGTTTGTAAGATGGATTATTTTTTCATTCTCAAAATGTTGATTTTGTGATTTTCAACTTGGACACTTTTATGTCTGGGTCATGAAGTTGGTAAGCCACCATCAAATGTTTTTAAGAGATGGGACCTTGACTGAGTGGCCCAATTAAGACTTGTCTGGTCTGAGCAGAGAAAATAAGGAATGCTTCCTACAAAAGAGGAAGCCTTCAGTTCTACACATTATACCTTGCTATTCCTTTCTGGAGGCCCCTGCAGCCATCATTGTCTTCGTCACAGACAGATATCTACCTTCCACCTTGGCTCTCCTTTCTCCTAACCTGCACTATATACATTTTTTACCTTTGAAAAGCCATTCAAAATTCTACAATGAGGAGCTGAAGAGAGGTGTCTGAATGTCTGTAAGGCTGGGTTAGTTACTTAGAATTAGAGTTACTTAGAATTACTTAGAGTTACTTAGAATTACTTAGAATTACTTAATTACTTAGAGTAACTTAGAATTAGAGCAGAGTTACTTAGAGCAAAAGAAAATTGCAAGGGAGAGTACAATATGGTACTTTAAACCTTGTATAATTTAATACCTATAATTTAATGGTATAAATTTGGAAGGAGAAAAAATAAAATCCAAAGGAGCAAAGATGGATTTGTGAACAGAGTAATTGAGTATTACTAATATTTTACTTAATATCAATTAACAAATTGATATTAAGTCAATCAAACGCAAAAGGCAGACATTTCAAGAGGAACAGGTATGTAAGCCACATTGCAGAAGAAAGCTTTGGAGTTAAGCTAAAAAAGATTCATGCTGAGCTAAAAGGAAAGAAGAATGAGGAGACAGAGAAGAAAGAAGAAGAATGAACTCAAATATAATCAGAATATAAAACATCAATTCATTTATTCAGACATTGTTTTTTGATGCTCAGGGCATGCTAGTTAATGGTATGTTGATAAGTATTAACAGGCAACTCTCTATTAAAAAAAAGGAGCTTATTAGTTGTATTTGCTGATTTCTATGTGAAGAATTCTCCTGCCAGCTCACTTCAAGTTGCAGAGTTCACTCAGTGTGGAGTTGGCGAGGGATACGTAGGAAGTAGCACATACACTGTGTCTATCATGCACATGTGATAGATATAATTTACCTCAAAAAATAGATAATAGGAACATGCAGTCAGACAATGCAGACATAATGAGTTTTGAATGTTAATGACTATTGTTTCCGTATAATTTATTTAATTGTAGACTTATATAATTTAATTTTTAAAAGCCATTGTGCATAACCAACTTACAGATACTCCTGAAAACGTAACCGGAATCTCACCAGTGGTACAGATCCCTCCAACTCATATCTATGTCTGATACTTTATTAATGACCTAAAAATATTTACTTTATGTTAGGGATATAGTGAGGACCAAAATGAATGATGTTCTTGCTCTCATGAACTCTGCATTCTAGCGTAGGAAGATAGAAAACCAAGTTGAGAAATTAACAGGATCTGGAATGGGGGGCTTCTACTTGGAGAAGTCACAGAAGACTTCATGAAGAAAATGAAGATGTGTTTGCGTGTAAGTAGAAACATATCTATTCCTTACATCCACATGTACATTTGTAATTCTACGTAGACAATCCGTCACTTAGAATTGCGTGAGGTCAACGCAGCCATATGGATATTGGCCTTGTTACCATCCTAGTTTTCAGTTGTATCAGATTCCAATCTCTTGCATGAATTTGCCTTTGCTTCTCCTTTACTTCTGTGAAAATAGAGGAAGGAAGAAGAAGACTGGGAAGGAAGACATGGGGCAGTTTATAATACATGTTCTGTTCTATTATTACACGCTCTTCCTTAAAATGTTTTGTATATAGAAAATATTAAAGTAAAAACAATTGCAAGTTAAGCAGTAGTGTGCCCTATAGGAGTACTTTATGTCTTTGTTTTGTCTGTAGTGTCTGTCCATGTCTGCCTACAGGACTTAGATGTCATAAGCCAAGAGTAATTACGTGATGTAATCATATGAATTTTAAATCCTGCGTTGGAAAGAAAGCTAGACCAAACTATTCTCTGACACATAAATTTTTAGGATGGTGCCTGTAAATATTATGCTTCTAATGCTTGTCGCTTGATCCCTTTTGGCAATTAACTTGCCTTTAATTGATTTGTGGATTATCCACTGGAAGTTGCTACGGATAAAGGAATGCAATGGCGGAGCTTGTCTACGTAGCATAACAGAATGGATTGGCTGAGAGGAGAGGCTTAATTCTATAAAATTGCCTTTGTTTTTAAGAATTTTTCTTTTTACATAATGGCAGTGTTTAGACAGAGAATGAAAAAGTAGCTGAATCTGATTAGTGTTCTCATCCAAAGGAAAGATTTATGTCCTGTTGAAGGATCACATGGATTTTATGACGTAAGTACATTTTCTAGTGAAAGGGTGGTCATATCAGGGGAAGAAAAGCTCCTAACACCAAAAGCTCTTCTTCTGTCTTTAGGTTGTACAAGACAAAGAGCTTGTCATTGTGGGTTCCATGGGGTATCATTGCCCTGATTCAAGATGAAGTAAAAGATGAAAACATACCATTGCTCAAACAACTGTTTTATTTTATGTTTTACTGGTTCATGGTAGATATTTCCCACATAGCTCTCCTTAGCTCCTCAAAATGCCTTGAGTAAAGGTAGCTGAGAGGTTGCATGGTGCCACTACCAGTGGGCAGATTCTTTCTCTCTGTTTATTGAAGAGGTCAGAGATGACTTTGTACAACTTCTGTTGTATGTGCTGCCTTTCAAACCCTTGGCTGAGATGCTCGGGGACAAGACACATCAGATTTCTCTTTGTAAAGCAAATCCATGTGGACTGAGACAACATAAAATCAGGGACTTGCAGAAATGCCAAGAAAGAAAAAGAGAAAATTATTGAGTGGGGAGACAAATTATCTTGTATTCTGAGGTGAATTTAAAAGGCTTAATTTTTTTAACATTAAATTTTTTTAACATTTAACATTAAATTAACACTAATTTTTCTTTTTTTAACAAAAAGAAAAAAAAATCTGCCTTTCCAGTGTTGTTCAAAGGGAAAGGACTTGCTTTCTTTGTTACATTATTGACAAGTCTAATTGGCATGAAATGATGGGTGTGGATGTACCAGTAGATGAGAAAAATACGGGTGAGCCAGTTTTCACTAATATAACCAGCAGATTAAGAAACAAAAGATTACCGGCTCCCAACCCTCTGTGCTTCTTTCCAGTCGGTATGCTCCTGAAGATAACCACTATTTTGATTTCCAATAGCATAGATGTATTTTGCCTAGTTATACAATGGACCTACCCAATGCAGACTCTTCTATTTTGTCTTCTTTCAATTGGTACTGTGTTTATGACGTTTGTTCATATTGTTTTGTGTGCTTGTAGATTCTGCATTCTCATTGTGGTAATATTGCAACAAGTGAAGATACCACAGGTTACTTATTTATTTTGTTGTTGGCAGATACTTAGGTATACTAGAGTTAGGCTAGTATGTTATGAATATTCTCGGATATGTCACTTAGTAAACAAATATACTTGTAGTGTGTGTAGGTTTGTGTGTGTTGCATACAAATAGGTTGGGTATATCCCAAGGAGTCGAATTTCTAGGTTGCAGGTTATACATGTATTTTTGGATACTGCAGAATAGGTTTCCAAAGTAGTCATACCATTTCTGTACCCCCTAAAGCAGTTTTCCAATTTTCTTTTTTTGTGTGTCTTTGTTTTTGTTGTTTTTGTTTGTTTGTTTGTTTGTTTAGCATTAGATCATAGCTCTGTACATTAATGCGATCATGGGCAACATACACTGGTTTTATACACTGTTTGACACATTTTCATCACACTGGTTAACATAGCCTTCCTGGCATTTTCTTAGTTATTGTGTTAAGACAATCATATTCTGCATTCACTAAATTTCACATGTACCCTTGTAAGATGCACTGCAAGTGTAATCCCACCAATCACCCTCCCTCCGCCCATCCTCTCCCCTCCCCCCTCCCTCTCCCTCTTCCCCATATTCTTAGGTTGTAACTGGGTTATAGCTTTCATGTGAAAGCCATAAATTAGTTTCATAGTAGGGCTGAGTACATTGGATACTTTTTCTTCCATTCTTGAGATACTTTACTAAGAAGAATATTTTCCAGCTCCATCCATGTAAACATGAAAGAG
>CAUYPK010063241.1:0-18237 GCA_963574355.1 Loris lydekkerianus
TCACATGAAGGCTATTACCCAGTTACAATCTAAGAATAGGGGGAAAAGGGAAAGGGAGGGGAGGGAGGGGGAAGGTGGGTAGAGGAAAGGGGATGGATGGGATTACACCTGTGGTGCATCTTACAAGGGTATATGTAAAACATGGCAATTGTGGAATGTAAATGTCTTAGCAAAATAACTGGGAAAATGCCAGGAAGGCTATGTTAACCAGTGTGATGAAAATGTGTCAAGTGGTCTATGAACCAAGTGTATGCTGCCCCATGATCATATTAATGTACACAGCTATGATTTATAATTAAAAAAAAAAAGAATCAGGAAGCATCTGTCCCTTTATCCTCACAAGAAAGAGGCAAGGGCAGCTAGGAGGAGCCCGAGTTAGGGTAGGGCAGAGAGCAAGGAACCCAGAGATGGAGCAAAGCACCAAGTGAGGCAAGGCTGACCGTCTTCTCAACACTGCCACTCCAAAAGCAGGACACTGCAAAAATTAACAGGTCAGTGCAACCTCAGCCTTCACTCCTACACAAAGAGCACTTGCCCAGCAGCTTTGGTGAGATGCCTGTGCTGCATGCCCATGATGGGTTTGAACAACCAGCCTTTGTTCTATTCTCCCTGCCACTTGAGAAAGCAATGGGAGCGATCAACATAGCAGCACATCAGATGTGGTTTATTGGTTGGTTTAGAAAGGGACCCAGATCCCAGAAAACTACCAAAGAAATAGTGGAAATGTCCAAGGAAAAAACAGAAGGCTGCAAGCCGGGTCACGTGCCAGTGGAGTAGGCCCTTTGGAGTGGCATGTAAATGATCAAAAGCAGTTGGGACCTTCTCCCATCAGTCACAGAAGATGCTTAAGGCCGGTTCCTTTGAATGCTGTTTTAGTAGTGGTCTCGTACAATACATCTTAAGGAACATTTATACTGTGTTCACTGTGCATTCAACTGTGGCCACTTCAAAGGTTTAGCCAAGTATTTTATGGCCATGGTAAAGGGTTCTTATTGATTTAAATTACAAGCTTGGCTCCTGTCAGCTCCACTTGAGGGCAAAAATGCAATAAAATATCCCACAGCACAAGAGACAGACATATTGCATTGAAAATCTTAAGAGATCCTTTTCACTATAATCACTTTCAATGATATTTATTTATATGGGCAAGGTTATCAGATAGATTTGTCTACTATCTTTAGGCTTTGGAGGTTTGTCTCGGATTGGGTGTTTGCCTTCTTTAAAACTCTAATTCTTACCGAAGTCACAAAAACAGGTCTTAAATACATGCTGTGTCCCCAGCTCTCAATAGAATGGTTTGTTCCAAGAATAGTGACGTTGACACACTGGCCATCGCGGATGAAGGATTATGGTTTTCAGTCCTCTGATCATTTGCATATCCAGCAGACCAGACTCAGATGAACAAGAGATGTCAAGGCATGAATGACAAGCCTGCCAAGGCGATGGAAGGCTGTCCTAGGATTAACTGTCAGGAAGACAAACTTTACTCTGGAGGCAGAGACAAGAACAAGCTTTCTACTGAAAGACTCTATAAATGAGAGAGGTTCAAAAGCTGTCAATATGAAAGGCTGTTTATGCTACTCAGTAGACCCTGCAATGATCAGCACAAAAGAAGTCACCTTATGCTAAAAGAAAGGGAGAGAGCCACAGCAGCGGGCTCTGGTCCGCTTCGTTCCCAGCTCCTTTGTAATAATTTGCCTGAAACATACACAAGATGGAGCTAACCCCTGGACATACACAGAAAATAGCAAATGACTATTAGGTATCTGACATTTGAAATAACATGTTTCTGGAGGGTTGGCATTACAAGAGTCATTTCACTTCAAAATGTTATTCCTAATGTAATTTTTTAAAATTCATAAGAGGCACTTGCTAGAATTCAGTGTAGCACTAAAGTCACTCAAAAGACAGAGGTCAAATTCATTTCATTTCTTTTATGTTTTCTTCTCTCTGCTAGATGAAATAAATGATTAAGCCTAGAACACTTGGCAGTTCAGTGAATGTGCTCCGTGGCACCATTACAAGATCGATTTTCTCAATACAGGAGTCTTTCTAGGGTGCACATTGCTTAGCTGACATCTGTCGCTGTTGTCATGGCAGCGCTCTCTCCAGCATAGTGAGAGGTCAGGCCTGACAGGGAAGGCCTCGGCAGCTCTACTCCAGTCACTTCAAGGTTAACAGCCAATGGACCAAAGAAATAGGCAATTATAGTACAGTCAATTCCGGTTAAGGAAATATCTGAGAAGTAAATATGTCTGATAAGTGAATGGAAATGAAACACCCAATGCCATTGATGCAATCCCATAATATCAATGCCTTTTGGTGGTTCAGTTTGGTTGTTCCTTGTAAAATTTACCTGCTCAAAGAAAGCTAGCAAGAGAGATGAGCACAACTTCATTATGCTGCTTTAGCCTCTGTGCTTGAAGAATAGAATTCCTACAGATGGGCAGATGAACAAAAGAGCAAAGCTTCTTTAAGGAAGAGGGGGTCTTCTTCCCCAGCTGGTTTAGACCCCAAATATTTGCAGCTATATGTCTGCCTAAAGAAGATTCTTAGCAGTTAAAAGGAAATTGGCTTTATTTTCATCACTACCTCATATTTACTAAATTTATTACTGATCAGAATGAAAACCCTTTTCGTTGTTTCAACAACCCTGAAAAATATCAAATTATTCTTAAAAATAATTTCATATCACCAACATGTTAAAATTACTAATTTCCAATGATACATGTTTCCACTAAGGCATAACTTTTGATAGACAGAGGAAAGGTATTATTTTAATAGACATTCGTTGAATAGAATTAGAAAAATGACAGGTGGAACTAACATGTAAAGATTTTCAATTACAAGTTGCATACCCCAGGAATTCAGTTACTGACAACATCTACAGGTAGCAATACTTGAAATTCATTATGGTACATACATTCATATTACTCACTCCCAATTAAATTTTGCAGTTAGTATAAAAAGATCTTTAGATTTCATCAGACACATGAAAGAATGGCAATGACTTTTCTTCAGCTGTGAGATTTTATTACAAATAAGAATGAAAACTTCTTAAAATATACATGTCTATTTTATAGATAAAGAAAGAGAGAAATATACATTCAGATACATAGATATGTATATATGTACAGTGACTGTGGTTACTCCCCTCTGATTTTTGTTTAAGTGTTCTTGGCTGTGGTCAGTGTAGACCAGAGTGACTACTAAGTGGCCCATTTTTAGTTACATCAAGAGGTAGAATCTCTTTTGAACAGTGGTCAAGTTGTACTTGCCAACTTGTTTCCCAAAGTTCCCACTAATAAACTGAAGCCATTCATATGTTCCTCTTACTTTATGGGTGGAAGCTGGTTGATGAGCTGACATTATTTCCTTCAGTCCAGTGGTTTCTTGAGAAGCAATGGCTTCAGCATTAATTTAGAACGTTTATGTGTGGATGCAAGAAAGGGTAACCCACTCAAATTAGCGTAAGTACAGAGGATTTTATTGCAAAAATCCTGCAAAGGAAAAAAAAAATCCTGCAAAGGATCAGAAACATAGATAGGAAACAAATTATTAATATATGCCAGCCTAATAGGAACTAAGGTTAGAATTGGAAACCCAGAAATCAGGATTATTCTCTAGACACATGTTTTATCTCTTCCATGCTTTTCTTCTTTTATCTTTATCTCTCTTTCAACCAGCTTTCTCAGCTTTCAGCATGGCTTAACTTGGCATGACCTTTCAGTTCTAGCACCATCCTCATCTTACTCAGTTTCTCAATATCCCAATTTCAAATCCCTATAAGAGAGAGTCTGAATTACCTCAGCCTAATCAGACCTTTAATTCTCTCAAAGTCAAAGGCCTGGTTTATATTTAACCATCTGGGGTAGGGATCAGAGTGAGGTAGCGGCTTTAAACAAGGTCATGCAGTTTACACATGACTGCCAGGCACACCCTTCAGCAAAGGCAAGGCACATACTAAACACACGTCCCCTGAGTCGTCTATGAAAATCAAGAACGACAAATGAATTAAAAATTTCCCATATGCCTGGAAACTTTACAGGTAAGCAGAAGTTCTTAAAACAAAATGATGATGGGCTGTGAGTGGTGGCTTACGCCTGTAATCCCAACCCTCTGGGAGGCCGAGGTGGGTGCATTGCTTGAGCTCACAGGGTCAGGACCAGCCTGGGCTAGAGCAAGATCTCTTAAAAAATAGCTGGGCATTGTGTCAGGTGCATATAGTCCCAGCTACTCAGCAGACTGAGGTGGGAAAATTGCTTGATCCCTAGAGTTTGAGGTTGCTTTTAGCTGTGACACCACAGCACTCTACCAAAGACTCTGTCTCAAAAAAAAAAGAAAAAAAACCCCAAAATGATGATGACATACTTGTTCAACAATATAATCATGAATTTGTGTCAGTTGCAGTACTATTAGAACCATCTCCATTGTTGTAAAATGCCTACCCCTGCAAAAAATTAATAATAATAATAATAATAATGATAATAACAGTTGCAGGCATTGCTCCTTTCTAATTACAGAGAAAAAAATTCACACAGGAGAAAAAAAATGCCTTGGCCTTCATTTTGGTCCTTGGCCTTCATCATGGGTCTTTGACAGCATTGTATCCTCTGTCCCTCTGCACCCTGCTTTTGTCCTGACTTTCAGCTACAGAGAACAACTTCCTGGTGTCTGCTCAAGCACCACACTTTTCTTTTCTCATGCCCCCTCCACTTGGTGTTTCCATTCCTTCCTCTGTCTGGGCCACACTATAAGATGACTAATACATGGAGGCTCTCCAAGAATAAATAGGATGCAACAAATGGCTCTGAAAATGGGGTATTTTCACAAGCAGAAAGCTTAAATGGACGTATGGCCATTTGTTAAGAGAAAGCATGTAGGGCCAGCACAGAAGCCAGCTCCCTTATAAAGCCTTCCCTGGACTCCCCACATGAAAATCAGTACCCCTCATGAGAAGAAGCAATTCTTGTTTCTATCACTGTCTCCCAAATGTGAGAACTTTGGAGTTCTTGAAATTACCAGCCCAGTCTGAGAAACAATACATTCCAAGTTAAATCCTGCCACCTGAGGGGCCATTTAAACCATGCCAAGTCATAAACTCAGGACCTAAAATCACATGGCAGTTCTAGTTTCTTAGTCTGACCTCCAGATGAGCCATAATATGTCTCTACTAATTGTTTAGATGACTGTCAAAATAAAAACACAAATCATTCTTATCATCATTAAAACTCAATTCTAAATATCTAATTGTTCAGGACTTATGTACCCTGGCATAAACAGAGAACTCCTATTCCAAATCACTGGGCCCACGTGGGAATTAACCAGATACCACTTCCACCAGCTTGATTTGACTGTATAGCTCTGGTTTCTGAAAAAAAAAAGCCAAACACCCTTTATAGCTTAATAAATTATGCATCTTCTGTTTATAGTTGCTCAAAGTCATAATCCAGGATTTCATTTTATATAGTGATCGATTTCTGACTTTTTCACCTATAAACCTAGTCCAAACACTCATCCTTGTCAATTAAAGACACCATTTGAGCAGGAATATTTATCATTTGCTAAAACAAGAATGCAGAGAACTGGTTTATACACCAACAGGTGATGAAAAAATACATATATTGACTCCACAACATTGACTCCATTTAAGGATTTTCTGCTTATTTACCACCTTAAGTCAAAACTAAAAATTACTTTGGCGGAAATAGAGATGACTACTTTTTATTCATTGCCTGTCTTATTCTTCTCCAAGTGCTTTCTACAACTTGGGCAGTGGCTATTCTTTTCATCCTTTATCCAATATGTAAGAACCACATCAGGCATCTGAGAATATGAATATTTCATAGCCTAATGGAGGAGACAGTTATGTAAATAGTGGGATTCAATAGGATAAACTCTGCAACAAGGTAAATATGTGTATTAAAGGCAATGAGAAAGAAGAGAATCATTAATACTCAGGCATTTCAGGAGAGTATCGTAAAAAAAGAATCTTTTTAGTCGGGTATTATACTAGTTATATATTGCTGCATAAGAAATTATCCCAAAACACAACAACTTAAAACAATAAAATTTTGGAGGGGGAAAGAAGTCAAAGCCTTTATGTCCTAATGTCCCCCTAATCTTAGACCTCACACACCATCACTTCCTATACATTCTACTCAAAAGCTACAAAATACAGCTCACACTTAAGGGGAGGGCAATTAGCCTCCATTTTCTGAGAAGAGAAGTGTATCTAAGAATGAATAGGCAATCTCTACAGAGTAGCTAAAATGGAGCTGTGAAAACGGCAGCAAGTGTAGATGACCATGGGGCCCAAGAAAAGTGAGGGGTTGGCTGTAGGTTTTCAACATATTTTAGTCTTTAAATTTAACAAAATCTTACAAGGTAGCCCAGCCTATAAAACAAATAAAAATAGTGCTCTGCCAGTCTGGGCATGAGGGCTTTCATCTTTAAGAATAGTACTTTGGGAAGCTGAGATAGGAGGATCACTTAAGGCCAGGAGTTCAAGACCAGCCTGGGCAACATAGTGAGACTTCGTCTCCACAAAAAGTTTAAAAAAAAATAGCAAGGGGTGGCGCCTGTGGCTCAGTGAGTAGGGCGCCAACCCCATATGCTGAGGATGGCGGGTTCAAACCCAGCCCCTGCCAAACTGCAACCAAAAAATAGCTGGGTTTGTGGCGGGTGCCTGTAGTCCCAGCTGCTCTGGAGGTTGAGGCAAGAGAATCGCGTAAGCCCAAGAGTTAGAGGTTGCTGTGAGCCGTGTGACGTCATGGCACTCTACCCGAGGGCGGTGCAGTGAGACTCTATCTCTACAAAAAAAATAAAAATAAATTTAAAAAAAGATACTAAAAAAAAAAAAAAAAGCAAGGCATAATGGCATAAGCCTGTAGTCCTTGGTACTTGGGAAGCTGAGGCAGGAGGAACATTTGAACCAAGGAGTTCTAGGCTGCAGTGAGCTATGATGATGCCACTGCACTCTAGCCTGGGTGATAGATCAAGACCCTGTCTCAAAAGAAAAAAAAAAAAAAAAAGTCCTGCTATGGTGCTATGGCTAAGGCTAGTTTGAAGGAGAGGTGGAGGGAACTCTTACACCAAGGCAGCCTTTATGACATCTCCCTGGAGGCCCTAGAACTCATAGAGTTGACTGGAAAACCACCACCTTATGCAATAGCTGTTAATGTTTATAGGTGCGACCCATACTCTGTTTATCTTATCAGGTAACAAATTATGCTCTTATTCTAAAAGTGGGCTGTGACCAAATTAAAAAATAGACAAAATTATCATTAAAAAGAGAATAGTAATCTTGTTTTAATGCAGGAAAATTCCAATTTACCAATGGGAATTGCCTCAGGGGTTATGTGAAAGGGTTCTTTAGAACTCTGTGTATCCATTAGCTATGGCCACAGAGATGCTGTATAACAAATGATTCCAAAACATAGTGACTTAGAACAACTATCATTTACTCTCACATATATGCACATTGGCTGGAGATCAGTTCATTACAGCTAGTGCTCAGCTCTGCAGCTCTATCTCTAGTTACAGGCCAGCTAAAGAGTGGAAAGCTTAGCTCATAGAGATGGCAGAAGCACAAAAGTGCACTGGAGAGCAAGCAGAGAAAGACAAAGCCTCTTAAGGCCTAGGATCAGGAATGGCACATTTTTGCCCACGTGTTTGGCCAAAACAAATTTCATAGATGAAGCCAAAGTCAAGGGGAAGGAAAAGACACTGCACACATGAGGCTAAAGCAAGGTGCTAAAGAATTGGAGTCAATAATTCAATCTTCTACATTTTGAATACATTTTTCCATAAAAACAAAATTTATGTTGTGGTTGAGTACCATATTAGCTTACCAAAGCCAATTTAATGTTAATGTTAAGAGAAATAACAATAGTGACCTGGAACTGAGTTGTTACGTGATATAGGCATGTTTTTTAAGGAAGCCAAGTTTGTCTTCCCCACTCTCTTCTTTCACTCCCTACTAACAATGTTCACATCATTCCACCTCTTCAGGGTTGCCTAAACCCCTCACCTCTGTGTCTGGTTCAGCCCATACATTGTCCCCTCCCCAACCCAGTTACTTTAGTCCCTAAGCTCAGAACTTGGAATCCCTCAATATAGACCAGGGGTCCTCAAACTACGGCCCATGGGCCACATGAGGCGGTATGATTGTATTTGTTCCCATTTTGTTTTTTTACTTCAAAATAAGATAAGTGCAGTGTGCATAGGAGTTTGTTGATAGGTTTTTTTTTTAAACTATAGTCTGGCCCTCCAATGGTCTGAGGGACAATGAACTGGCCCCCTGTTTAAAAAGCTTGAGGACCCCTGATATAGACCCTCATACTACCTACCAAGGGAAAATCATTCAATTAAAACAATTCATAGTAACATGTAAATTGTCCATTGCTTTCTAATACTCCCTAAGACATTGTCTTTTTAAAGGGGACTGCCCCATAGCCCAGTATTCTTCCCACTGGTGAGATCTAAGATAGTAATTACATTGATGTAATCTTTACAGTCTGAAATATTTTTAGAAAAGAGTAATATGTCTTAGATAAGCCTGCCAGTTTTGGGAAGAAAGTATCATTTATATGTGTTGAGCCTGCTGCAGTGACTTTATTACTCTCAGTTCCAATATTTTCTTTCCCCCTCTGTGCTTCTGTGGGGAATTGAATTCACCAGAAAATAAATGTCAGAGTTATGATTTACATCTCATTACAGGAGACGTGTTGTTTCCTGTTTTGGAATCTATTCTATTGGCCAAATCTTTAAAGATTTTCTCTTGTTTCTTTTGACATTAAGGTGACATATTTCAGCATGAACTATGCCTACTTGGGCTTGAGAGGAGCTTGATAATTTGGTCTTTGTATTGGGCTTCTATGTAGATTTCCCTATTTTAAGCAAATTATTATCCTGAGAACATTATTCTTAATCATCTTTGATAACATGTTTACTTTTAAAGACAGGTCATAAAGAAAGATTCCAAGTATTCAGTTTTAGTAACACTAGCTTTCTACCCTGTTCAAATGTATTTCTACACAAGGAGAAGAGGAAGGTTGAGGATTGGGGATACCACATAAAGGACTAATCTGAATAATATGGACCAAAAAAATATAGTGTTATCGATCCCAAGTTATGAATATATGTATGGGTGTTCTTTTCTGCTAATGTTTTCATGACAGAAAATAGCAACACCTGTATCCCCATGATAATATTATTATGTCATATTTTAGTCATTTTGAATAGCTTTTGAAATACTAAACATCCCCCCACCATCACTTTGCTAAAAAAAAAACAAAACTAAGGTACCTATTACTAGCTACATGAGGGCATGCCATTACCAACGGTTACTTCTCTTCCAGTCTTGTCAAGTGGCAATAACTACAGCATTGATTTCAGGTAGGTTGTGTTAAGTTAGGATTTGGGAATCTTCGATTCAAGAACTCCTTCTCACATTTTTTTTTTTTTTTTATGTTAACCAAAATGGTTATCCAAATCCATGCTATCCTTTACTTCTTACTAGCAGAATTCTGATTAGATCTAAATATACTCAAACTCTCAATAAGAAGAACTGTGAAAAGGTGTGTGTGATACAGAATATGATTAGAAATGTAAGTTTCACCCCATGCCTTCATTACTGGCTCATTTAGAGTGAGCTCATAAGTGAATGGTTAAAATGAAGCATGGACAATGTATACATGTTTCAAAACATGATACTGTACCCCATAAATGTAGTCAATTAGAAATAAAATAAAACTTAAAACTAATTACATGAATGATAATGCCAATAAAAATTTAATTTCATTTTCAAATGAGTGACAGGGTTCAGAACAAAGGTTCAAATTCCAGCTCTTATGTTTATCAGCTATAACCTGGGCAAGTTTCTTAACCTCTCTGTGCCTCAATTTTTCTTTACCTGCTAAATGGAGATACTAGTACATGCCTCTTGGAGTAATAGCAAAGACTAAATGAGTTAAGATATGTAAAGTGTTCAAAATAGTGTCTGGAACACAGTAAGTACAATGGGTCTACTGTCTTTGTCATTGTCATTGTTATCATCATTCCACCATCATCATCACCTGAGGATTTCTATTAACCAGACAGTCTCTCTTACTTCATAACTTAGATATTTACAAGCAGAAAAATCAGTTCATTGTTGATTCAAACTCTGAGTTCCCTCTGGAACATTAGTGTTCCAGTATAAATTGCAGTGAGATCTTGACAAGATCTAATAAAGTTAGAGATGCTCATTCCATATGAGCTAGCAAGGCTACTCTCAGACAAATGTAATGAAGAAACTCTTAGACTTGTGCACGGAGAGACATTTGTATTAGAATATTCATGGCAGTGTGATTTGTGATTTAAAAAAAAAAAAAAATGAAGATGTCCAGATGGTCATCAACAAGAGAATGAAAAAGTCTTGGAGTATTCATTCAACAGAGTAACAAACAGTAGTGAAAATGAGTCAAGCAAGCAACAAGTCTCAGCTTGGACAAATGTCACAAACATAAAAATAAGTGGGAAAAAGCAATTCATAGAAGAATATATTAGTATAATATGGGTCAAACACATATAAAGGTTGTTCAAACACATATGGTTCAAACACATATAAAGTTTGTTTTAAAAATGAGGAGTAAAAAAAGAAAAAAAATCAGAAGAATGAGACCGGGAGCAGAGGCTCACACCTGTAATCCTAGCACTCAGGGAGGCTGATGTGGGAGAATCTCTTGAGCTCAGGAGTTCTAGAGTAACCTGAGCAGAGCAAGACCCTGTCTCTATTAAAAATAGAAAAATTGGCTAGGCATTTGTGCTGGACTCTTATAATTCCAGCTTCTGAGAAGGATTGCTCGAACCTAGAAGTTTGAGTTTGCTATGTGCTAGGCTGAGGCCATGGCACTCTAGCCTTGGCAACAGAGTGAAACTCTGTCTCAAAAAAAAAAATCAGAATGATAGGCACAAAATCATGATAGTGGTTAGTAGATTGTGGTTAGTAGACAAGTAAATAGCAAGAGGGGTGTTACTAAAGTCTCAGCAGATATAATGATGTATTTATTAATTTGAGTGGGTAGATATATAGACATTCATTTTATTACATCATCTTACAACTCACATACAGTGTATTATGAATGTGTAAGTATAGTAGAACCTCTCCAAGTTGACTCCCTCCAAGAGACTGTAACAAACTGGTCAACACAAGGAGGTGGTCAACATAAGGACTAGGCTTCCTTACTGATACATACTTGTGGTGCATATCCTGTCTATGAAAATTAGGTCAATGTAAGGATGTGGGCAATGTAGGGAGGTGGGCAACTTTGAAGCTTCAACTGTATTTTAACATTTTATTCAAAAGTTCTTCATTGAAGAAAAAAATAATAAAACTGCTCCCATTTTTCCCAGGTGGCACTTCCAGTCACCATTTCTCCTCCTCAAGGCCCTAGGCACTACTGTGGCATTTCTCCTTAGAGGTATGCAGTAGGGTTAGGGCAGGAGATGTTCTGCTTTTTCTATGGACATTTTTGTTTTTATTCTAAATATAAGAATGCAATATCATGCCAAAACGATATGGTTGCCTCTTCTCACAAACATTACTCTACCTGTCACCTCACATGGCAGAAGGTGGGTTTCATTAATGGCAGCACAAATCAACCCTGATCCAATTGTCCGACTGTTACAGTCATCCTGGCGCCTCAAAGCACCAACACGCAGCTTACTGCAAGAGGCTTCTCTTCTGTTATGTCCTCTAGGGTCCCCGTGTTCACTGGTTTTGCATCTATAAACCATCCACATGTTCTTTTGGAAGTTACAGAGCTAGCAATCTTAACTTTAAAAAAGCAATGAAAGAATGGCACCTCAGGGATTAAAACCCACCTCTCCTGATTACAGGTTCAGTAACTGAACATCCTCTAAATGGGATTTAAAGCCATACATGGTGCTCATTATGCGCCAATACGCTGGAGGAGCACGGGGAGAGAACCCAACGGCTGAACGCGGTGCCCAGATGCAGTAATCGGGGCTAGTCCCGCCGGAGGGTCACTCACGAGCCCCTCCTGCCTTCCCCTGTAGCCACTCAGGGCTTCTCTTTGCATTATTTATTTATTTCTAAGACTTAGGGGTGGGAGTGGACAGAGGAAGAAAAGGAAGTGATTTTTCTTCTTAATAGGCTTGCTCTTCTTGCTCTGGGTGGAATCAATGTGAGTGGGATTGAACTCACTCCCTAATATCCCCTTCCCTTCAAACTGCTTCCTTCCATTGTAAATAATTCAGACAAAATAAAATAATCATGTGCTGGTAATTACCACTACCTCCTCCCCAAAAGGGAACGATTGCTACAATGCTGCCTCCTGGACGTGGCAGCTCCGAGCTCGGTGCCTGTGCCCGGGGTCAGCAGAGGCTGGGGTGCGTGGCATGGGAAGGTGAGCACAGGAGGGCTGTTTTGTCATCCTTCCTGAGCAGAAGGGGGATGCGATTATGCCACTGTACCTCCACAGAAAGGGCGGGCACTCTGCTAAGGGGTCTGGATGCAGCACAAACTTTAAAAGGCTGCTTTAAACCAAAGTCTCCTTATATTTTATTCTAATTTTCATATTTCTATCTTCGCACAAGGGATAAAGCTTTTATAAGTGGATCTGAGGCATGCACGCACACATGCACGCACACACACACACACACACAAAGTATGCCTTTACTCCCAGACTCTCTTCTTCACATAATTTTTTTTTTAGTGAGTTTATTTCTTTATATAAACACCTTGCTCACCTATGCGGACCTCATTAACAGGATTTAGGAAAGGGGTAAATGGTTGTTTAGCTTCAGAACATCAATAAAGCTCAGGCAGGGATGGCACAAGGTATAATATGAGAATGAACATTCTTGATCCAGTGAAACAAAGTGGTGGCAACTTACCAAATAAGGCAGTGAGTGGGGCTCTCCCAACAAAACTGTGCATGTGAGCAGCCTAGAATGAGGGCTGTATAGTGGAAGACATCTCATTCCCATACCAGTAATTTATAGAGAAATCTCTGCTTAAAAATAGTTCTTTGCAGGCTAGGTGCCTGTAGCTCACTGGTTAGAGCACTCACCCTGTGTACCGGGATGGTGGGTTCAAACCCAGCCCGGGTCTGCTAAACAACAAAAAAATAGTATTAATAATAGTTTTTTGCAAAAATATTATCTGCAGACTCATCATCTTTATAGAGTATTAAAGAAGCTATACACAACAACTTCGAAAACAGCATGGACAGGACTGTTAGGACCCCAGCTCACGATTGACATTTGGCATGCAGCCTTTAAATAAGATGCTGGAAACAAGAAACTAATCCCATATACACCTGTAGACAAAATTCTGGTTCTTCCTTCTTGTTCTCACTCACTCCTCTGCAGCCTATGGGGAAAACCAAGAGGAGCCCAAGGATATGACCTCTGACCTTTGAAGCCCTACTATTCTCCAGGCCGCCCCAGAAGAAAGGGAGAAATGGGTCCCTTGATGATTCTTTGGTCAGAGTCAATGGTGGCAGAGGCCAGTGGCTCTAAATCTGACCCGTCCAGTATAGTAACCACCAGCCACGTATAGCTATTTACACTTAAATTAATTAAATTTTTAAAAATTTACAATTCAGTTCACCAAGTCACACTGGCCACATTTTCAGTGCTCAATAACCTCACATGGCCAGTGGCCGCTAGACTGCAATGCAGATATAGAACATTCCCATTACCTCAGAGCAGTGTTTTTTAACCTTTTTTATCTCATGGCACATTTGAATCTATAGTTAAACTTCCACAGCACACTTAAATTATCTTGATCAAAAAAAAAAAAAAAAAGAGTAAAAAAAAGAATATACTTAAATATACTTACTGTGCCTTGAACTTCTTTCAAAAATAATTTAAATAATGATCTTTAAAATTTTTCACAGGACACCTAACATCCTCTCATGGCACACCAGTAAATCATTGCCTTAGAGGGTTCTGCTGAAGAAGGCTATTCTAATGTCAACACACTGGAGAAGCCTGGCAGGTGTGCCAGCCTGGGAAAAGTCTTTCAAAGGAAAGGAAAGGGATCCAACCCTAAGTCACTACCACATTTGGAAGTAGAACTTATTTGACACTAGTCAAATAAGTAAATTTACACAGGACATAGGTGCAACACCCAGGATTTTTAAAATTCTGCTTTTACCCTAATGAGCCTTAAGAGATAATGGCAGGGCACATCCAAGTGCTTTGTAAACGTAACTCTTGGTTTGCTTAATTTTTCCCCTTCCATTTGTTGTTCTTAATTACTTTTTTTCTTTTTTTTATTAAATCATAGCTGTGTACATTAATGCAATCATGGGGAACCATACACTGGTTTTATAGACCATTTGACATATTTTCATCATACTGGTTAACATAGCCTTCCGGGCATTTTCTTAGTTATTGTGTTAAGACATTTATATTCTACATTTACTAAGTTTCGCATGTACTCTTGTAAGATGTACTGCAGGTGTAATCCCACATATTACCCTCTCTCTCCCCATCCTTACCACTCCTTCCCCTCCCTCTCCCTCTTCCCCATATTCTTAGGTTTTAAGTGGGTTATAGATTTCATATGAAAGCCATAAATTAGTTTCATAGAAGGGCTGAGTACATTGGTTACATTTTCTTCCATTCCTGAGATATTTTACTAAGAAGAATATGTTCCACCTCCATCCATGTAAACATGAAAAAGGTAAACTTTCCATCTTTCTTTAAGGCTGCAAAATAATGCATGGTGTACATAGACCACAATTTATTAATCCATTCATGGATTGATGGGCACTTGGGCTTTTTCCATGACTTAGCAATTGTGAATTGGGCTGCAATAAACATTCTGGTACAAATATCTTTGTTATAATATGATTTTGGGTCTTCTGGGTATATACCTAGTAGAGGAAATATAGGATTAAATGGAAGGTCTATTTTTAGATGTCTGAGTGTTCTCCAAACATCTTTCCAAAAGGAATGTATTAATTTGCATTCCCAACAGCAGTGTAGAAGTGTTCCCTTTTCTCCACATCCATGCCAGCATCTCTGGTCTTGGGATTTTGTGATATGGGCTAATCTTACTGGAGTTAGATGATATCACAAAGTAGTTTTGATTTACATTTCTCTGATGATTAAGAATGATGAGCATTTTTTCATATGTCTGTAGGCCCTGCACCTGTCTTCTTCAAAGAATTTTCTTTTCAAGTCCCTTGCCCAGCCTGTTCTTTTCTTGCTTATACATTTGAGTTCTCTGTGGGCTCTGGTTATTAAACCTTATGTCTTATGTCAGAGACATAACCCGCAAATATCTTCTCCCATTCTGAGGGCTGTCTTCTTGCTTTACTTACTGTGTTCTTGGCTGTGCAGAAGCTTTTTAGTTTGATCAGGTCCCAGTAGTGTATTTTTGAAGCTGTTTCAATTGTCCAGGGGATCCTCCTCATTAAAATATTTTCCCAGACCGATTTCTTCAAGGGGTCTCCCTGCACTTTCTTCTAGTATGTTTATAGTTTCATGTCTTAAGTTTAAATCTTTAATCCAGCGAGAATTGATGTTAGTTAATAGTGAAAGGTGTGGGTCCAGTTTCAGTCTTCTACAGGTTGCCAGCCAGTTCACCCAGCACCATTTGTTAAATAGGGAATCTTTTCCCCACTGAATGTTTTTAATTGGCTTGTCAAAGATCACATAACAGTAAGTAGCTGGGTTCATCTCATGGTTCTCTATTCTGTTCCATACATCTCCCTCTCTGTTTTTGTGCCAGTACCATGCTGTTTTGATCACTATCGATTTATAGTATAGTCTGAGGTCTGGTAGCATGAATCCTCCTGCTTTGTTTTTATTTCTGAGTAAAATCTTGGCTCTTTGAGATTTTTTCTGATTCCATATAAAACGAAGTATTATTTTTTTCAAGATCTTAAAAGTATGACAGTGGAGCTTTAATGGGGATTACATTAAAATTGTATATTGCTTTGGGTAGTATGGATATTTTAGTTTTGTTTCTTTTTGGTCTGGGCTGGGTTTGAACCCACCACCCTCAGCATATGGGGCCAGCACTCTACTCCTTGAGCCACAGGCACTGCCCCAGTATGGACATTTTAACAATGTTGATTCTTCCCAGCCATGAGCATGGTATGTTTTTCCATTTGTTAACATTTTCAGCTATTTCTTTTCTTAGAGTTTCATAGTTCTCTTTATAGAGATCTTTCACGTCCTTCATTAGATAAACTCCCAAATATTTCATCTTCTTTGGCACTACTGTGAATGGAATAGAGTCCTTAACTGTTTTTTCAGCTTGACTATTATTGGTATATATAAAGGCTATCCATTTACGAATGTTGATTTTGTAACCTGAGATGCTGCTGTATTCCTTGATCACTTCTAAGTGTTTTGTAGTAGAATCCCTGGAGTTTTCCAGAGATACAATCATATCATCTGCAAAGAGTGAAAGTTTGATCTTTTCTGACCCTATATGGATACCCTTGATTGCCTTTTCTTCCCTAATTGCGGTGGCTAAAACTTCCATTACAATGTTAAAGAGCAGAGGAGACAATGGGCAACCTTGTCTGGTTCCTCATCTTAGTAGAAATGATTTCAATTTAACTCCATTCAATATGATATTGGCTTTGGGTTTGCTGTAGATAACCTCTATCAGTTTAAGAAATGTCCCTTCTATACCAATTTTCTTAAGTGTTCTGATCATGAAGGGATGCTAGATATTATCAAAAGCTTTTTCTACATCAATTGAGAAAATTATATGGTCTTTGTTTTTTAATTTGTTTATGTGCTGACTTATATTTATAGATTTATGTATATTGAACCAGCCTTGAAAGTCTGGGATAAAACCAAGTTGATCATGATGTATAATTTGTTTGATGTGTTGCTGGATTCTGTTTGTTAGGATCTTGTTGAATATATTTGCATCTATATTCATTAGTGGTATTGGTCTATAATTTTCTTTTCTTGTTGGGTCTTTTCCCGGTTTGGGGATCAGGGTAACGTTTGCTTCATAGAAGTGTTGGGTAGTAGTTCCTCTTTTTCTATATTTTGGGAAAGGTTGAGTAATATAGGTACTAGTTCCTCTTTAAAGGTTTGGTAGAATTCTGACATGAAGGCATCTGGTCCCAGGCTTTTCTTTTTAGGGAGATTTTATATGGTTGATGCTATTTCAGAACTTGATATAGGCCTGTTCAACATTTCCACTCAATTCTGGCTAAGTCTTGGAAGGTGACATGCTTCCAAGTATTGGTCAAGTTCCTTCAGATATTCATATTTCTGAGAATAAAGTTTCTTGTAATAGTCATTAAGAATTTTTTGAATTTCTGAGGAGTCTGTTGTTATTTTGTCTTTGTCCTTTCTGATTGATGAAATTAGAGATTTTACTCTTGCTTTCCTGGTTAGGTTAGCCAAAGGTTTATCTATTTTATTGACCTTTTCAAAAAACTAACTTTTTGATTTATTGATCTGTTGTATAATTCTTTTGTTTTCGATTTTATTTAATTCTCCTCTAATTTTGGTTATTTCTTTTCTTCTATTGGGTTTGGGGTTGGAATGTTCTTTCTTTTCCAGTTTCTTGAGATGTCCCATTAAGTTGTTAACTTCCTCTCTGTCCGTTCTCTTGAGGAAGGATTGCAGTGCTATAAATTTCCCTCTTAGGACTGCCCTTGCGGTATCCCAGAGGTTCTGATAATTCATGTCTTCATCATCATTTTGTTCCAAAAATTTGGCAATTTCCTTCTTAGTCTCATCTCTGACCCAGCTATCATTCAGCATAAGGTTATTTAACTTCCATGTTTTTGTATGAGTATGCAGATTCCTGTTGTTACTGAGTTCAACTTTTATTCCATGGTGGTCCAAGAAAATGCAAGGAATAATTTCTATTTCTTTAAATTTACTGAGGGTAGACTTGTGACCTATGTGATCGATTTTGGAGTATGTTTCATGGGCTGATGAGAAGTATGTGTATTCAGTTTGTTGGGATGAAATGTTCTATAGATGTCTGCTATATCCAAATGTTGGATGGTTAGGTTTAAATCTAAAATTTCTTTGCTCAGCTTCTTATTGGAGCATCAATCCAACACTGCCAAAGGAGTGTTAAAATCTCTGACTATTATGGAGCTGGAGGAAATCAAGTTGCTCATGTTTGTTAGAGTTTATCTTATAAATTGAGGTGCCTTCTGGTTGGTTGCATAAATATTAATAATTAAAATCTCATCATATTGAGTATTACCCTTAACAAATATGATG
>CAUYPK010063242.1:0-16710 GCA_963574355.1 Loris lydekkerianus
ACCCACGAATGGACTAGCAAATTGTGGTACATGTATACCATGGAATACTATGCAGCCTTAAAGAAAGATGGAGACTTTACCTCTTTCATGTTTACATGGATGGAGCTGGAACATATTCTTAGCAAAGTCTCTCAGGAATGGAGGAAAATGTATCCAATGTACTCAGCCCTACTATGAAGCTAAATTATAGCTTTCACATGAAGGCCATAACCCAACTATACCGCAAGACTATGGGGAAAGGGCCAAGGAAGGGGAAGGGAGGGGGGAGGTTTTGGTGGAGGGAGGATAATGTGTGGGGCCACATCTACGGTGCATGTTAGAAATGGTACAGGCGATTGCACTAATGTACACAGCTATGATTTAACAATAAAAAAAAAAGAATAAAGCTCAAAAGCACAAATGACAAATGAGAAAACTATATATATCATCATAATTAAAAACTTTTGTACTAAAGGATACCACTAAGAAAGTAAAAATACAATGTACAAAAAAAGGAAAAAATATTTGCAAATTATATATCTCATAAGGAACCAGTGTATAGAATCTAGGATGTATTCTAGTATCTAAAATATGAATAGGACTTCTACAATGTAATAAGGAAAAGACAAATAACCCCTTAAAAACTGACCAAAAGATTTGAATAAACATTTTCTCAAAGAAGATACACCAAAGACTGTTAAGCAGATGAAAAGATGCTCAACTTCCTTAGCCACCGCAGATATACACTGAAGTCATGATGAGATATTACCTCACACCCACACGGACAGCTTTAATAAAAAAGACAGATAATAACAAGTGTTATTGAAGATGGAAAGAAATTAGTATCCTCATACATTGCCAGTGGGAACATAAAATAATGCAGCTACTTTGGAGAACAGTCTGTAACTTTCTAGAAATGTTAAAAATGAGAATTCTCATTTTATGCAACAATTGTACTTCTCGGTATATACCCAAGAAAATAAAACATATTAATATTGTCACATCAAATCTTGTCATTATTCATATAAGCCAAAACAGAGTAACCATCCACATGTCCATCAATTGATAAATGGTAAACAAAATGTGGTATCTCTGTACAATTTAGTATTATTCATCCATGCAAAAGAATGAAGTAATAATACATATTACAACCTCAAAAACATCAGGTTAAGTTTTAAAGAGGGCATTCAAAAATGCACACGTTATATGATTCTGTTAATAGGAAACGTCCAGAAGACAAAATTATAGAGAAAAGGTATGTTAGTGCTTATCTAGGAGAGGACAGTGGGGGAGAGGGGAAATTGAGGAAAAAAATGGGGAGTGACTATTAAAGAATGTAGAATTTCCTTTTGGGGTGATAAAAATGATCTAAAATTTGTGGCAATATAGTTGATGCTATTTCAGAACTTGATATAGGCCTGTTGAACATTTCCACTTCATTCTGGCTAAGTCTTGGTAGGTGGCAAGCTTCTGTGGATTGTTTTGTGTGCATTTGAGAAGACTATGTATATTGTTGCTGTTTGGTGGAATGTTGTGTTCAGTACATTTAGTCTTTGGTGTTCACATCCACAGTTTTCTTATTGGATCTTGTTATGTACAAATGTTATTTTCTTTACTGAAAATAGTGTATTAAATATTATTATTATATTCTATCTATTCTCTCTTCAGTTCTATCAATGCTTCTTTTATAGTTCATTTATATTTTGAGGGTCTCTGACCATATATTATGTTGGGTGCATAATATATATAAATTCATAATTGTATCTTCCTGATGAATTGATATGTTTGTACTTCTTTGTCTCGTTTGAGAGTTTTTCACTTTTTTTTTTTTTTTATGCAGAAGAGTTGTACCACTGCTTTCTTTTGGTAACAATTTACATGGAATATCCTTTGCCATCCCTTTACTTGCAGCCTATGTTTGTCCTAAATTCTAAAATGAATCTTTTATAGATATCATGTATTTTGATCCTATAGAATGTTTATCCATTTGCTCTGTGGGTTTTGACTAAGGAGTTTATTACTTTATTTTAAAAGTAAATATTGGTAGAAAAAAATCTATTGTTTTCTTTTTGTTAATTTTTTCTCTCATAATTCTTTTGTTTCTCTTTTCTTCTCCTGCTATCTTGCTTTGTGTTTCATTAATTTATTGTTGATATGCTTTTATTTGTTTATCTTCTTCTGTATATCTTCTATGTATTTTTTGTGTTCACAATAAAGTTTATATAAAACAATTTTTACTTACAGCTGTTTATCCTATGCTGATAAAAGCAATTTCGATTTCACACAAAAAATTTATATTTTACTTCCTCACTTTTGATGGTAATGATGTTGTGATTTATATATTTTAATATTGTGTATTTATTAACCTACTTTTAGAGTTATAGCTATTTTTAATAATTTTGAATTTTGTTTGTATATGATATATAGTTTTGTACCTATTTGGGGGGTACAAATTATATAACTCATAAATATATGTTGTAATATTCTGTTACATGCTTAGAATGTGTAATTATCTAGTCAGAGTATTTAGAATATTCATCACCATAAGCATTTACAATTTCTACCTGTTGAAAACATTTTAAATTCACACTTCTAACTATTTTGAATTATATAATGCATTGCTTTTAACTACAGTCACTGTAGTCTATCATTTGACATTAAACTTTATTCCATCTGTATGTGTAGCCATTAACCAACTTGTACTGATCCCCACCACATACACCCCACATTCTTCCAAGACTCTAAAAATTATCATTCTAATCTTTACTTCAAAGACATTAATATTTTTAGCTTCCAGATTTGAGCTAAACCATGTGGTATTTGTGCAAATATAGTACATTTTTATTACCCATTAATCCGTTGGTGAACACTTTGATTGATTCCATATCTTTGCTATTATTGTGAATGGTGCTGCACTAAACATAGGAATGCGTGTATCCCTTTTACATGCCGATTTAATTTCCTTTTGGATAAATACCCAGTAGTGGGATTGCTGGATCATATTTCGGTTTTACTTTTTAGTATTTAAGAAATCCCATACCATTTTCCATAATGGCTGTGCTAGTTTACATTCCCACAAAAAAAGCCTCAACAGCATATTATTGTCTTTTTGATAATAGCCATTTTAAATGTGTTAAGATGATATCTCATTTTGATTTTGAATAGCATTTCCCTGATAATTAGTAATGATAAGAATTTATTTTCATATGCTTATTGGCTATTTGCATATCTTATTTTGAGAAATATCTGTACCCTTTCCCCATTTTTAATGGAATTATTTATTTTATTTTATGGATATCAGTCTCTGGTTAATAGAATACTTTTAGATAGTTTTGTTTTTCACATTCATGATGCTCTCTCTTCACACTGTTTATTTCCTTTGCTATACAGCAACCTTTTAGTTTAATAAAGTTCCATCTGTCTATTTTTGGTTTTGCTGCCTGTGCTTTTGGGTTCTTTGACATAAAATCTGAGCTATCTGATAGTCCTGAGCTATCTCCCCTATGCTTTATTTCAAGTAGTTTTATAGTTTCATAGCTTATGTTTAAATATTTTATTTAATTAACTTTAAATAATTAAAAGAACTTTAAGTTCTTTTTTTATATATGGTGAAAAATAGGGGCTTAGTTTTATTCTTCTGTGTATGCCTGTCTAGTTTTCCAAGCACCATTTCTTGAAGAGGGTGTCCATAAACCAACATTTTTTCCCAGCATCTTTCTGAAAAATCAATTGATTTTAAATATATGAGTTTACTTCTGTGTTCTCAATACTGTTCTATTGATCCATGTGTCTGCTTTTGTGCCAATGCCATCCAGTTTTATTACTATAGCCTTGTATATATTTTGAAGTCAGGTAGTATGATGCCTCCAGGTTTGGTTTGGTTGTTTTTGTTGATTGAGGAGTTTTTGTTTGGTTTTGTTCTCTTGCTCAGGATTGCTTTGCCTATTTTGGCTTATTTTTGTTTCATATAAATTTTAGGGTTGCTTTTCTATTTCCCTGAAATACGTCATTAACATTTTAATGAGAATTGCTTTAATGTATAGATTGAATTAAGTACTGGGATTATTTTCACAACATTAATTCCTCTGATCAACAATTTTGAGATTTTTTTGTCATTTTTTCAATTTTTTGGTGTTCTCTATGTTCTTTGTAAAAAGGGACAATTTGACTTCCTTTGTTTCAACTTGAATACTTTTAATTCTTTCTCTTGTCCAACTGTCCTGGCTAGAACTTATAGCACTATGATGAGAAGGAATGGTGAAAATCGGCAACTGTGTCTAGTTCCAGGTCATAGAGGAAAAGTGAAGACCTTTTGCCCCATTTGTATGATGTTACCTATGGACTTGTCAAATATGGCCTTTATTATGTTGAGGGATGTTTCTTCTATGCCTATGTTGTTCAGAGTTTTTATTGTAAAACACTGGTGAATGTTATAAAATGCTTTTTCTATATCTATTGAAATGACCATATGGTTTTTCCCTTCTTTTGTTTGATATGATATATCATGTTTATTGATTTGCATATGTTGAACCATCTTCACACCTCTGGGATAAATTCCATTTTATCATGACACATTATTTTTCTGATGTGTTGTTGGATTCACTTTGCTAGTATTTTGTTTAAAATGCTTTCACCAAGGATATTTCTCTATGATTTTCTTTTCTTTCTTTCTCTTTTTTTTTTTTTTTTTTTTTTTTTTTTTTGTTGTTGTTGTTGCTATATTCTTGCATGTTTTTGGTACCAGGGTGATGCTGCCATTTGGAATGCTTTCAGGAAAACTGCACAATTCTTTTAAATTTGGTAGAATTCAGCACTAAGGCCAGCCATTCCTAGGCTTTTCTTTAAGTGAGTTTTGATTAATTACCTTACTGGTAATTGCTTTGTTCAGGTTTTCTATTTCTTCCTCATTCAGTGTTGTTATGTTTTACTTGTACAGTAACTGGTCCAGTTTGCTGGTATATAGCTATTCATCGTAGTCTCTGATGACTTTTTATATTTCTGTGATTCTCAGTTATAATGTTTGTTTTTTCATTTCTGATTTTCTTTATTGAGATCGTCTCTCTTTTTCTTGTTTAGCTTAGGGGGTGATTTACCAATTTTGTTTATCATGTTTAAAAAAACACTTTTTACTTCATTAATTCTTTGGATTTCATTTTAGTCTCTATTTTGTTCATTTCTGCTCTGATCTTTGTTATGCCTTCTCTTCTGCTAATTTTGAGTTTTGTTGGTTCTAGATTTTCTAGTTTCTTGAGGTGAATTATTAGGTTGTTTATTTGAAATAATTCTACTTTTTTTTTCAGTTTTTGGCTTGGACTGGGCTTGAACCCACCACCTCCGGCATATGGGGCCAGTGCCCTAGTTATTTCAGCCACAGGCACTGCCCAAAATATTTCTACTTTTTAATGTAGGCAGTTATCACTATAAATTTCCCACTTATAACTGATTGTGCTTTATTCCTTGGTTTTGATATAGTGTGTTGCATTTACACCTAAAATTTTTTACATTTATTTATTAATTTCTTTATTGCCCCAATACTCATTCAGAAGCATGTTGTACAATTATAATATATTTACACAATTTTTAAAGTTTTTCTTTGTTGTTTATCTCTATTTTTATCCCATTGCGATCTGAAAAGATAATTGGTAATTTTTGAATTTTTAAAAGTTTGGTGGGGTCTTCTTTGTGAATTGACATATAGTCCCAGATGATGTCTCCTGTTCTGATGAGAATAATTTCTATTCTGTAGGTGATGTATGAAATGTTCTGTAAACATCTGTTAGGTTCATTTGGTTAGTGTCCAGTTTAATTTTTTGTATGTATCTTTTACTGAGACTGGCATATTGAAGTCTTCAACTCTATCACATTGGATTCTATCCATCCTTTTAGATCAACAATATTGCCTTTATATGTCTGGGAGCTCCTGTGTTGAGTGTATAACGTATACAATTGTTGTATCCTATTGCTGAATAGATTTTTTTTATCATTATACAATGAAATTCTTCATCTGTTTTTTATTTTTCTAACTTAAAGCCTGTTTCATCAGACATCGGTGTAACTACTCCTGCTTGATTTTGGTTTCTATTTGTGTGGCATATTTTGTTCCATGCATTTACAATAGGAGAATTGGGTTTATTGTAAGTACCATATGATAATGTTATATTGTCTTATCCATTTAGCTAATCTGAATTTTTTAAGTGTAAAATTTAACCCATTTACATTCAAGGAAACTTTGACATGTGAGAACTTATTCGTATCATTTCATTAATTCATTTCTGATTATTTTTGTATATACTTTGTTTTTTTCTCTCTTTCCATTTATGGTTTTTTTGTTTTCTTTTGTTTTCTTGTAGTGATAACATTTGAGACTTTTCTTCCTCATTTGCATGTTTGCCTTCTCAGTTAGTTTTGTACTTTCATGCATTTTGATTATGGTGGATATCATCCTTTCACTTCCAAGTTTAGAACATCCTCAAGAACTTCTTTTAGGGTTGCCCTAGTGGTGGTTAATTTCTTCTTTTTTTTTTCTTACCTAGGAAAGTATTGCTCTTCCTTTTATTAAGGGTAATTTTCCTTGGTATAGTATTCTTGCCTCACAGTACAATATTTTTTTTTTTCTTTCAGCATTTTGATAGTTAAATTCTCTTTTGTCTTATAAGTTTTTGGCTAAGATATCCACCGTTAGTCTGATGAGGGATTACTTTTATGTGACTAGATGCTTTTCTCTTGCTATGTTAGCATTCTCACTGAGTCTTTGACTTTTGGCAGTTTGATTATTATGTATGAGAAAGAAAACCTTCTTGGTTGCATCAGTTTGAAGATTTCTGTACTTCCTGTATCTGAATGTCTAAATCCTTTTCTATAATTTGTAAGTTTTCAGCCATTATTTCACATATAGGCTTTCTAGATCATTAAACTACACTTCATTTCCTGGGAAAACCAAAATTTTTATATTTGTTTGCTGTATGTTGACCCAAATGTTTCATTGTCTTTCTTCTTTTCTTTAATAATTCCACTTTTTATTGAGTCATAAACACATATATCATGTATACATTAATGCATTTATGGGGTACAATATGCTGATTTTAAATATAATTTGGAATTCTTACATTAAACTAGTTAATATAGCCTTCACCCAATTTACTTAATTATTAAGTAAGATATTTATATGCTATACTTAATAGAATAAGTCCATTTTGTTTTTGCCTGGCTTGGTTATTTCAAAAGACCTTTGTTAAAGTTTGAAAATTCATTTTTCTGCTTTATCTAGTCTGTTGTTGAATGCTTTGAGGGTATTGTATTTTTACTTCCTCCATTGAATTCTTTAGTTACAGTAATTCTGATTGTCTTTCTTTTGGGATATCTCTTTTTGGTAAAATTTTTACTCATATATTGAAATGTTTTTCTGATTTCTCTGTATTGTTTATCTGTCTTTTCTTGTATCTTGCTTATCTTTAACATCCTAATTTTTAATTCTTTTACTGGAATTTCATAAATTTATTTTTTCATTGTAATCTCATGGAGAATTTTTGAGTTTTTCTGGAAATAGCATATTTCTTTATTATTATATTTCTTGTCCTATCATTTATATTTGTGCATTAGGTTGAACAGTCACTTCTTATAATTTCTTATATTACCTTCTGGGTGGGCAGATTTTTTCTGGAGACATATCAATAGTGTTGGCTGGGTAGGATACATTAGCTTGGATTTTGTATATATGCACTAATGTAGTTCTTGTATGATTTCTTTGGCAATGAACAATGTCAGCATTATCTAAGATTTCCTCTGCCTCAAACTACAAATGTTAGCAGAGGCTGTGATGGTATTTTACTTGGAATAAGATGCTTGGTACACCAATTCTTGGGCCCCTGTGGTGGCAGCAGCAGTTCAAGCATTTAGATGCTTGGGCACTCTGACAGCGTACATAGGCAACACTGTTAGCAGGTTCAAACAGGCCAACTCTTGGAGCTGCAGGTGGCTTTCTCAGGTATTAGTAGTGTTAGAGGTGGACCAGGCATTTGGGTGAGTCCTCATATTCTTGATCAGTAAGCATGATGTGGTCAATGGCAGTAGCAATGGAAAAATAAAATCTTGGGATAGGAAGCACTTGCTGGTGTTAGCAGTGGTTTTCAAGGAATGGGCAGTCCAGTCCTCAAACCCCTAGTTGGCAAGTATGGTTAAAAACCAGTGGTTGTAGATGTTAGGGCCCCAAGGAGGAATGCTGAGATGCCAGGTTTGGTTAAAGGGATGGAATAATCCCCAGGTCTCCAAACAGTAGGCTTGATAATTAGTAGCTGGTTTTCTGTTCCTGTTCTGGCAAGCATGTGTACCTGGAGCAATTGATGGGGTGAGGTGATCTTCAGGCTCCCAGATATTAGACTCTGGAAATGGGGCAATTTAAGATGACTCAGACCTATTCTCATGTTCCCACAATGATGTACACAGGCATAGGGTGTGATAAGAAGGGCAAAACACAGGCTGTTAGTCCGAGAAAACCTTTATCTCACTCTTTTATTTTTATTTTTTTAGTTTTCATTTTGTTTTGCTTTTTAAGGACCATTTTGTTTGTATTCTTGGTAGGTAGGGTTCTTTGTTTTGTTTTGTTTTTTTCCTTCTCTGGGAACTTTGAATATATCAACCCTCTCTCTTCAGGCATTCAATGTTTCTACAAGAACTTTGTCGACAGTTTCATGGTGATGTCCTTGTGCAAGACAAACCATTTTTCTCCTGCTGAGTTAAAAATTCTCTCAGTCTTTGATTTGCATATTTGATTATAAACATGTCTTGGTGTAGATTTCTTTTAATTTATCTTATTTGGGGTTCATGGGGCTTTCTGAATCTAGATGCTGACTTCTTTCACCAGATTTGGTAATTTTTTATCCATTATTTCTTCCAGTAATCTTTATTTCCATTTCTCTCTTTCTTTTCCTGAGACTACCAAAATGTGTATATTAATCTACTTAATTGCATACTGTAAGTTCCTTAAGCTTTCTTCACTTTTCTTAATTTTTTTTTTTCTTTTGCTCTTTTGATAATTTACAATGACCTGTCTCCTAGGACACTGATCCTTTCTTTTGCTTTAGTTACTCTGCTATGGAAACATGTTAGTAAATTAGTAAATTTTTCATTTTGGTTATTGCATTCTTCAACTATAAAATTTCTGTTTCATCCTTTTTATATTTTCTTGCATTGTTGAAATTCTAACTTTGTTCATGCATTGTTTTCATGACCTCATGAGCATCTTTATGATGCTTCTTTTGATTTCTCTGTCAGGTACAGGTAAGTCATATACAGATGATCCCAACTTACAATGGTTAAACTTACAATTTTTTTTTTTTACTTCACAATGTTACAATAGTAATATGGATGCAGTATAAACTATAGTTTCAGTGTCCGTACAACTACTCTGTCTTTTATTTTTATTGCAGTATTCAATATTTTGCATGAGATAATTCAACAATTTAATATAAAATAACCTTTGTATTGGTTGAATTTGCTAAAATTGTTCTCAACATGTTTAAGGTAGTCTAGGCTAAGCTATGATATGTATATAATAAATGCATTTTTACTTATTATATTTTAAACTATGATGTGTTTCCTGGGACATAACCCCATCATAAGTTGAGAACAATCTTTATCCACATTTCATTAGGTTTAGTTTCCAGATATGTATCTTGTTCCTTTGGAACAAATTTTCCTATTTTTAATTCTCCTTCATTCTTTGTGTTGGTGTCTGCATATTAGACAATACAGCTATCTTTCCTACTCTTCATAGAATGATGTTATACAAGGGAGGGCTCTCATCAATCAATGTGGCTAGAGATTCTAGGGGTCCCTAAAGTCTTCACACTATATCAAATTGGTATCTGCATTCTCAGTGGTCCCCTGTCACCTAGAGTTTTCTAGGTCTAATGAAAGATTCCTCTTCATTCTTTTTTTTTTTTTTTTTTTTTTTCTGTCTGGGGGTGGGTTTTAACCAGCCACCTGCAGCATATGGGACCAGAGCCCTAGTCCTTTGAGCCACAGGCACCACCCTCCTCTTCATTCTTTAAAGGACACCTTCCTTAGGAAATTTTTTGTGTGTGTGCTATCATGGGATTACACATCATATATCCATCAGCTTCTTAAGGACAATAGGAATTTTATTTATCTCTGTACCCAAAGTTTATCTCATTGTTGGCTGACAAATATTGGTTGAAATAATGTTGAAATAAATACATAAATAAACTTAGTAAACATTAAACCACAATAAAGAAACAAATAATTAATATCAAGAAGAACCAATAGTAATGTAAAGTGACAGGCATAGGACAACACTGAAAATGTTATACCTACACATCCTTAGGACTGTCTTAAGTAGTGAACTATATGATATTATCAACTAAAGACTGTTAGAACAAAGTTTACATAAGTATTTAAATCAGTATTGATAGTCATGCTTCTTTGTGTAAAAAGGAATTGCCCTTTATGAAAGAAGCAATATGCAGCAATAAATAAATTGGTCATTACAAATGTTCTGTTTTATCTTTTGCATGTGTATGTATCCATTTGAATTTGGAAGTCTGAGTTCCATCCTCAGGCTGATTGAATGAGATATGCTCTCTAGGTTACAATTTAGGTACTCTGCCTCTATAGAACACCCTGAGTACTAGTATCTCATTTTCATCTCTCTCAGTGTTGTCTCTCACTCCTGATTGTAAGAAAAGCTATTAACCAATTAAACAATATGAATTCATATACTTAATATGCACTTTTCAAGCAGTATTTTATTTCACTGTGTTTAAGAATCCTGTAAACCTTAAATACCTATATACTTTAGCTCTGCTTTACAGCTAGATTTTTCATAATTGCTTTAGTACATTTCACTCTAATCTTGAATGTGAAAGAGTATAACAAATAACCAAATTGTATCACTTTTTGTGTTTCTGTCAGGGTATAAGCCTTGGACACCATTTTATAATAATAGCAGCACTGTATAAGTAAAGTATATAATACACGATATTGAGGACCATTAAAGAAAGAAGGTAGTTAATACTTTCCGTGCATTTTGGCATTGGGCTTGGGATACAATTTTTTTAGTGTTGCTTCTATTATTTATTAAAAAGAATAGAAATATGGACTACCAAGATTAAATCTTCTCCATTATGTGAGCATCTGTTCATGCTATAGTGTTATCAGAGGCAACATATTGACTTCACAAACTTACAAGAATATGTGCTCCTTTTAGTAGAAGCATATCTATGAGGGCTATGCAGTTGAAAAAAAAGTCACAGTGTAGGTAAAAGCATAGATAGCTTACTTATTGAATAAATTTCATAGTAGAACTATTTAAAATTGTATCTCATGTAGATGCCTAAAAGATTATCAATATGCAATTAAAATATTATTTTAAGAACTCTTGCTGGTTTTAAGGAAAATTTGATGAGAAGACATATATTTTTCTCTATAAAAATTTATTATCAATTAATAAGTGGAAACTATCATTCATAATTCTTAAATTCCCTCATAAGTATGATTTTTTTATGTTAAACCTAGAAAACCTTGAAAGAATGGTTCTTTTGTTTTTAAAATTGTCATGTTTATTTTTATCTTATTTCTGCCTATTTACCTGGAAAACAAGGTTATTCCACAGTAACATTATCTAAGTTTCTTTGTTCAATTAGATACTGGCAATATCTAAATTCAAGAATTATGTGCCAATGAGTTTTTGATAGGTATAGAAATTTTTTGTAGTTATTAAATTTAATATCAAGAAGTTATACAAATTTGATATGTCATACCCACAGAAATTTTTATCTTCAAGCATGGAGATTTATAAATCATAGGGCTATATTACACTAAAGAATAAGTTGCTTAAATTTCTAAAGGCAAAATGAAAAAGTAATATAAATCTGTAGTAACCAAGTTATGTAAAACAACCATTTTATTTTGACCATACCATTCCAATTCATTCCTATACAATGAATTATGTCCTAAAGAAGCAGCTCTCTGAATCTCAAAAGCATAAACATCTGACATAAATGACCATGTTTCATTGTGTATGTGTTAAAAATATCAAGATGATACCTACTTGAGAAGAAAAATTGGAAACATAACCTCCTCTTGAACTATCAAACAAAACTTGCAATAATCTATTGAAGAAAATGATATTTTCCCTTTGCACAAATTTTTGTTATAATAATATTGTTTTGTTATAATAATATTGTTAAAGTCATTACCTTTTTGGTTATTCTTGCTCATATTTTGCCCTTTTCTCTCTAGCGGTTTGCAGAATTCAACTCATGAGGTACCTGAGTGATGACAAGATTATGAGATTCAAAGAAGTATCTCAAACTCTCAATGACAAGCAAGAATCATGGCAAAAGTTAAAGGAAAAGTGCACCCACAACCTCTCTCCAGAGTCAGACACATTACTGGATTATAAGCATCACAGAAATGCCAGCCATGAAATTTCTGTCTTTAATAAGAGTCATTACAGGACTGCAGACACACACATAGTTTTCAGAGTTCTAGGTGTCAAATTAATCCTATTCATATTCTAAGTTCTGAGGGTTACACTTCTGACAGTTCAGCAACTGTCTGCCATCCAACATCAATAAGTCCTATGTCTGTTGTATACCCTGAGATTCACAGAAATAACACAAATTCTTTAGACATGGGAACTCAAATGTATTCAAAACATTTGATGGAAATTAATAACTCTTCTTTTCATAAATGCTTAATGAATTCTGATGATAATTCAGCCCCTGAATGTTCTTTATATTTCCAGATACTTTTGGATGCTAAATATTGTCTGAGATCCAAATTGGTGAGACACTGCAAACCTCCTTTAAACAGCTCTTTCCCTCCATCCTTTGATCTTAAGCATCCTGTGAGCATCTGCTCTCCTCTACATAGAGAAGATGCTAAGTATTATTTGGGTTCAATTTCTTATTTATATTGTGAAAGTTGCTCAGCTCTCCAAAACCTCCCAGGCTCTACTATGACCCATACCATTTTCATGAACTCCCCAAATTCTGTTGGCTTCCATAATACACCCTGCCCTGACAATGTCATCAACACCAACAATGTTGCTGACCTTGGAGGTGAGGGCAAGTTAAATCTACCTTTCAAAACCCAAAATGAGGCAAATAATAAAAATGATTCTAAACTTGTCAGTGTTGGAAATATCAAAGATAATAACATGCCACGCACAAGCCTCTTCTCAAAGATGAGATGTATCATGAAGATGAAACAGACTCTGAGAATGAGACAGATGCTGAAGATAAAAGAGACCTTGAAAATGAAGACAACACCAAAAATAAGAAGGATCAGAAAGATACATCTTACTCAGAGGACACTCATCCCAAAGACAGAAATGCTGAAAATGATGCTGATCTAACAATGGGTCTGATCCCAGTGATGATGCTGGCCCAACAGGTGGAGCTGATCCCAACAGTGATGGTGACTCTAACAATGAAACCGATCCTAATGATGAACCTGACCCTAACATTGTTAATGTTGTCAACAATCATGCTAACTCCAAATGTAGTACCAATCCTGCAGAGGACACACATGTCAATAATTCAGACGATGATTCTGGCCTAGAGGATGGTGTTGTTCAAACCGTACTACTGACTCCAACAATGATGTTAATTAAAATTACATCCTTAGGACCCCAAATTACACTAGTCTGGACTATACTTATGATTCTAACAACAGTGCTGGCCCTAGAAATGCCACTGTGTCAGGCAGTGACATTTTCCCCAATGTTAATCCTGGCCCCCCAAAATTAGAAAAGGTCCCAAAATCCCTGGCCTCAGCAGCAATAGTGCTGGCCACCCAAAAGACCTTGACTCTAAATATAGTGCCATACCTGGTAATGCTATTAGCCACAACAATAGTATTGGTCCTAACAGTGATGACGAACCCAACAATGATCCAAGACTCAACAGTGCTGCTGGCCCAAACTATGCAGCTATCCCAGGATTTACCCATGCAGTAGGTTCCAGCTTTTTAGTCAAACCAAAATATATTGCCAGAAACAACTATGTTGCCACACCTAGATCAACATCTAACATTGTCAATGCTACTGACACCAGCACCATCACTAGCTGTAGTACTTTCATTATCCTTCCTATACTGCTTCTACCAGATATGTCTCAAACACTAATCATGCCTTTAGATTTAGTCATTTTATTGGTTCCAACTTTGTCATCAACCCCAATTATGATGCCATAAATAGTTATGGTGCTCATAATTTCACTAATACTAGCAATATTAATGACCAATTTGAGCTTAAAGTGGAAATCCATCAAAGTTTATCTATTCCTAATATTGTCTATGGAAATCCCACCACTTTTTCATCTAGAACTAGCTATCTTTCCACTCTTGACAATTTGACAACCTTTAAAATTTCTGATCCATCTAAGCTTGGTGAAAATTATATAATTTTTGATGACCACAGATTTGATGCTCATTTCAAAGACTTTGCTTGCTTCATAGCCTCTGTTAGCTATAAGCATGACAGTGGGTCCAAGGATGTCTTGATGCCAAGAAATCTGGATTTTTAAAAAGTTTCTAAGAGGTCCATAATTCCACATGTATCACGGATACTACTGGTTTGAACTTTAATGCCAATCCCAACACTCCACTTCCTCATTTTGATATTACAGTAGAAGCTGAACCACCAGATGTTGTGAAATTTACCATATCATCAGGTGCTATGAATCATTTTTTAAGGTAAGTTTATTCAAATGTAGATTTTAATTTCTTCTTCATTTCCTATAAGTCATGGAACAGGGTCTAAAAATTATTTTTTTACTTGCTTGGATATGCAAATCATGGAAAAAGAGACAAATATCTAGTATTATTCTTTGACACTTAAAGCCATAAACATGGTTTTCCATTTTAAGTATTTATCTACTTTAACCTTGATTGAACTGTGGCTGACTAGTCTGCTTCACTATCAAGGGTATCAAGCTCATAATAGTAAACCTAACCTCAGACCACCTAGTAATTTTTTATCTGCCTCCTCTCATGCATACATAGCCTGGTGTTGGTTCTTTTCCCTTATGTGCATAAAGAGAATGAAGCCAAATGATCCTTAAGTACCACAGGTCAAGCCATTTTAAAATGCCCATCTCTAAAAAATCTCATTCAGAAAGCTGTCTGAAATTGCCATGATATTCTAATCGCTCATTTAAAAAGAATTTGAATTACTTTGGTGGTGTAAAATTCAGGAGAAAATAATTTCAAACCCTTGCAACATTTGACTTAAAATTTGCTCTTTATTTCTCCCCAAAATAGCTAAATTGTTTTCTGAGGATTCTTATTAAATCTTTTCTCTAGCACACTAAATTATATGCACAAAGTAATATTGCTAAGTATTTGATAAACTGTTTTTGACAGTAGCAGGTAATGTTCTTCTCGAAACTTTACCAATGTGTTGTAATTAAGGCATAATTAAATTGGTATGCATTGAAATTCAGCCTTTTTATACTTCATTATTCATGGTAAACAAATACATTTAATTTGGATTGTAATGTCTGTGCACATAAATGTGCAACTTGAAATAATTGCTTTGTTTATACTAGAATATGTAAGTGAATATAACTTTATATTTATTGATAGAATGAGGCACAGATTATTATAGCCAAAATGAAAAACAAAATTGATATCTCCTTAATGCTTTTACTTTAATAGAGAACAATTTTGTGATATTCGCATCAGACCACCCTTCCCCAGAAATAGTTGTAAATACCTGGCATGGTTTTACACTTTGTCTTTATGTAAACATAAGGATAATGTTGGACAAATTATAAGTAATAAAAACAATATTGCTTAAATAAAAGTCTCAACATAAGAAAAAGAGATATGTTTTCCCCAGTTGTTTCTTACAAATAAATTTTTGTATTAGGTTGTTTCAAACATTTTGTCCGTTTTAATGTCGTGTGTTTTTGTAGCTCCATATCTCAATAAATATTTATTCTACTGTGTCATGGTATATACTGATCGATGGAGAATTTTGTATTCTATACATGGATGCTATTCATTTTTTTCTACTTTTATTTTTTTTTTATTCTTTACAGCCTATTACTATATGATGTCATTAAGCGATTTTTGGCCAATTTTTCTCTACGAATTCAAATTGAACCAAAGCGCTGCCGAAACAGCCCGAAAAATTAACCAGGCATTTGGCAATGATAGTGGTAATGAACGCACTGTTCAACGTTGGTTTGTGAAATTTCATTCCGGAAGTTTTAGCCTCGAAGATGAGCCCCGAAGTGGTCGATCTAGAGTAATCCAGGACGAGGATTTGAGGACCCTGGTGGAGACTGACCCATCATAAACGGTGCGTGGGATGGCGGAAGAACTGGGTGTCAGCTCCCATGTGGTTTTTGATGGTTTAAAACGTATTGGAAAGGTCAAAAAGCTCAAAGTGGGTGCCCCACGATTTAAATGATCGGCAGAAATTGTCACGTTTCGAGGTTTGTTCTTCATTGCTTTTGTGCAACCAAAACGATCCTTTTTTGGATTGGATCATCATGTGTGATGAAGAGTGGATTCTCTACGACAATAGGAAACATTCAGGACAGTGGTTGGACACCGAAGAGCCACCCAGGCACTTCCCAAAGGCGAAACCCCACCAAAAAAAGATCATGGTTACTGTATGGTGGTCAGCGGCTGGTGTGATTCACTATAACTTTCTGCAACCAGGCCAAACCATCACAGCAGAGTCCTATTGTGAGGAAA
>CAUYPK010063248.1:0-26106 GCA_963574355.1 Loris lydekkerianus
CCTCACCTTCCTTTATCCCACCGCACCTTCCTTTATCCCACCTCACCTTCCTTTCTCCCACCTCACTTCCCTTTATCCCACCGCACCTTCCTTGATCCCACCTCACTTCCCTTTATACCACCACACCTTTCCTTTATTCCACCTCACCTTCCTTTATCCCACCTCACCTTCCTTTATCCCACCTCACCTTCCTTTATACCACCTCACCTTCCTTTATCCCACCTCACCTTCCTTTATCCCACCTCACCTTCCTTTATTCCACCTCACCTTCCTTTATCCCACCTCACCTTCCCTTATCCCACCTCACTTCCCTTTATCCCACCTCACCTTCCCTTATCCCACCTCACCTTCCCTTATTCCACTTCACATTTCTTTATCCTACCTCACCTTCTTTTATTCCACCTCACTTCCCTTAATCCCACTTCAATTCCCTTTATCCCACCCCTCTTCACTTTAACCCACCTCACTTCCCTTTATCCCACCTCACTTCCCTTTATCCCATGTCACTTCCCTTTATCCCACCTCATCTTCCTTCATCCCACCTCACTTCCCTTTATCCCACCTCACCTTCTTTTATCCCACCTCACTTCCCTTTATCCCACCTCAATTCCCTTTATCCCACCTCACATTCCTTTATCCTTCTTCACTTCCCTTTATTCCACCTCACATTCCTTTTTCCTCCTCACCTTCCCTTATTCTAGGTCACTGTCGTTTATTGTAGCTCACTTTTCTTTGATGAGTCCTTTCCAGAAGACATCACTGTATCTTTACTGTCCTCCACTTGTTTTCCAGTACTGTCTACACTGCATGACACATTGTGAACACTGAACCAATAGATATTGAATCAGTAAGTGAGTAAATGAGTGAAAAAGAATCTCATTACCGAAAGACCGTGGGATTCATCAAGCAAAAGACACCCTAAGTTAAAGGTTGCAGACTCCCTGAAATTACCAAGTGATTGCTAATCAGGACAATAGTACTCACACATATCTTTACTTACGATATATTCCAGGTTCAATAGTCTACAGCTCTGGCAAAATGTTCAAACTATATTTGAATTTTCACCATTCCTTAATCTTCAGCAGAAACTTCTGCACACTCTCAGTTTACCGTAATTTTATGCATCTAGGCCAGAAAACTTTGTGTCACATTCGTCTAAAACTTCCCTGGATACTTTTATATACTTCAATTCCTTCATATAAATATGCTCTCAATATTTTATTATAAATAATTTCCAGCACACAACAAAAGTTGAAGATATTCACGTTCAACCTACCAATTCCATTTTCTTGTACTTATATTAGGTATTTCTGTTCACTCCTCCATTCACCCATCATTCTATCATTAGGACATAGTCATAAAAATTGCAGAATTCAGTATTTGGAGTCTAGTACTTGTTTATAAGTGTTTGTTTACACGTAACGTTGACCTTTAATGATCAATGATTAAAGACCAATAATCCTAAGCGTTTACTCAGGGAGTTTTGGTAAAATGCATACACCTGTGAACGTAACCAGCACAGTGATACCACTGGCTGTTACACAGCCTTACAACTTCACAAGACCCTCTGGGACGGGCAGCAGTCACACCCAACCCTGGTCCACTGCAAGAATTCCGTTCTGCACAGAATTTTTGGGTTGTTGTGTGTGAGCCTTTTCTGTGTTCAATTAGGTTTACTTGACTTTGCACTCTGTGTAAATGGAATCGTAAACTATGTGTATTTTAATATGCGATCTTTTTTTCACTCAGAACACTGATTCATTCAGCCTAAGGTAATGACATGCCTCTTGCATTCATTGGAAGCACACTCAAGAAAAATTATAAACAATAATAAACAAACACTTTAATTACTTTATGTAACCTAAAATAGATAATAAAATCATCAGGTGAGTTCCTATTTATGTTTTTCTCTTTTGAAACTACAGGATAATTAGAAATAACCCACCAACTTCTTCCACCCAGAGCAAGTAAGAGCTGAGGAGCACGTGGGTGGCAGAAAATTCAGATCGAAAAAGGACTTTATTAAAGCATGGGGTATGTAGCTTATTTTTCTTTTTAATGGCTTTGAAAGCTGCAGGTCATTTTATGTATTTTTTTTCCTGACAAAATTCTCAAAGTCTGTTATCTTAATTTCTTTGTTGTTCTCTGCACACAAACCCTTTCTGAAATCTTTGCTTGTGCCTTATGTAATCTGAGTTTATCGGAGAGCCCACTGTGGCTGCACTTGTGCCCTGGGGTCTCCCTTGTGCTCTCTCCCCCACTTTTAGGAGTGGCCAAATCCTGCTTGAGAATTATGCTTTTGCTAGCTCTTCCACCTGCTCATCCTTTTCTGAGACCTTCAGCATGACCCTCCTGCGCTCTGGATCTCATCTCAGCCTGCCTGTAGTGTCCTCTGGGGTCACTGGGAACTCCCCGATGACATCTCGGCTGCTCCCCCTGGTTCCTCCCTCGCCCACGTAGGCCAACAGCCAGTCACTGTCGTTCAGCATCCCTCCACTTGCCTTTGGTTCTCTGTGTTCTGGGAGATAAAATTGCACAGCAGAGCAAGTGTGAAACATATCAGATGCAGTCCTTCAGCTGAATGTGACTCCAGCAGATGCCTTGAAACTGGAATCTCCTGTCAGGATGTCTTCTCATCACACTGTGCTGTGATCTGCACCCCAAATGTGCGCAGCTCATTTCTTCTGTTATGGTCTGTTACATTCCTCAGCCACAATGTGGCTTCTCTTTCCTTCCTTTTATCTTTAGACAAGCCCTCTAGAATGCAGCTTCTCCACAGGTTTTAGGGGATTTTCATGCAATTATATATTTTTTCCTGACGAGCAGAGAGCATACCGCCCCACTTCCAGGAGATTTCTTCTTTTACTTACCAAGTGCATTAGCGCTTTCCTACAAACGGTTCTTCTGGGACCTGAGACAGTCAATAAATCAGTTACCTCTTCTGCTTACGCCCCACATTCCCCTTGCTTGGAGGCAGATTCTGTGTCTCCGTTGTGGGGCCACGGAGCATGGCTCAGTCCTGCTAGGGGTCCGGCCACTCCCTTTATTGTCCTTTGAAACCACAATCAGTGAGTTCCAGTGAGCTTCTAGAGCAGCGTCCCCACACCCGTCGTATGATTCAAAAGCTCATCTCTATTCTTGTAATTTCTGAAAATCTCCTTCCGAGGCATTTTTGTCTATAAGGTTGCCTGAGCTTAAGCATCGGGCAGCCTCATTATTTGTCGCTCCGCCCAAAGGCCACGTGGCCCCTGGGCCTCCTCCTCAGTACTGAGGCTGAGGTCAGCCCGTCTCCTTCCTCAGGCGACAGCTACATGTAATGAGGCTGTTTGTGCAGAATCTGACTATAAGCTATGAAAGAAACTAGATAAAAAGAAATTGCATATACATTTGCCTAAATTAACACCTGTTTCACATAAGTCACTTGGAAATTAAAAGAATGTGCTTAAACATGAGTACATGTGTACATGCATGCGTATGTGTGTACCTGTAAATGCCATGTGCACATGTGTATTTGTGCACAGATACACGCACACACACACACGCACGTATGATTATGTCTTCAAAACATTTTCAGGCATGCAAGCACTTTCTTCCTTGGCTTCCCTTGCTGTAAATGTAGATAATAACCCAGTAAGATCAGTTCTTGAGCTACAGTCCTGGAGAATCTACACCACGTTGGCATTCTGTGAAGCCCTGCCGTGTCAAGGCATGTCACAGCCTCACACGAAAGGAACGTGAGCAATACTGATCCTGTCCTCACCCCCAATTTTATGTTTTACTAGGATACCTTGAAATCACCTTGATTCTTCAAACATTGCATCTAAGTATCATTTATCTGGATTACTTACTTTTTTTTCACATCCCCAAAGTTCTGTGTTCCAGGTTAATTTCTTGCATCTCCTCAGTGCTCACCTGTAAATCTTCTGTGTCTGTTACTGGTCAGCTAATCCACAGTCAACGTGGAAAATCCGTGTGGCATCTTTCTCTGTCTCTCAATAGCTGACAATTGCAAACCCTCATCACTGCAGTGTCTCCAGCCTTCCTTCAGACGTTGCTTTTCCTTTTTAAAGTCATAGTATTAGTGAGTAAGGGTGAAAACCAATGTTCCTGCTGTCAAAGAAAAGCCCCAAAATATTTCAGTAAAAATTGGCGAATGTGGACATGTGTGTCAGGGATTCCGGGGATCAGAGAATGTGGAGATGTGCGCAGGGATTCTGGGGATCAGGGAATGTGGAGTTGTGTGCAGGGATTCCGGGGATCAGAATCGGGAATCTGGTGCCTGGCCTGGTGAGAATCCGGTGGCAGACTGTCTTTTCCAGCACACTATGTTTCTCCCTGAGGACCTCACTCATTGCCAGGGACAGGAGGGGCTTGTTCTGCTGTGCAGCGTGGCTGCCACCATCCATTATTTTCTGATGACACACACCTTACCGAAGGCCTTTCCACATTGTAGCATTTTACTGTTGTCACTTTTGGAGAATATTTTGTCTTTAAGGAAGAAAAGGTCAAGCCTGGAACATTTTAGATAGCTTTGATAGAAATCAATACAGTGAAGGGCAAATTTTCTACAAAATATTTTTGAATGTTTTATTTATTGGACGTTCAGTTGTACAAATTAGACACTTGGGATCTAAACTGGTTGGAAGCCGGGGGATGTGACTATTCTAGAATGATTATAACACTGTGAGCACCATCACCCAAAAATGAAGTTGTCCTAAAAAATCTGACCACAAATGTATAGTCAGATAAACTAAATGGAAAGTGGCTTCAACTAATTTACCACCATCAGACTAAAGTTACTGAGCTTTACATCTTTCGTTTTCTAATATTCCACTTTTGTGGTTTCTAATACCGGGTTAAATATATTGTGGAGAATATGCTTTTGTAAGACTATTAACCAGAGTGGTGACAGATGTTAAAGTTGAATTGCTCTTGGTGATTGCAAAAATTTTGGTTGTACGGTACCTTTCTCTGTAAAGTACAGACTGAAGGTACGGTCCCTGGCGTTTCTTTATATAGTCAAAGGATCACAGACATCACGTCCTGAATTTTCACATCTGTGTGCTTGTTCCTTCACCCCAGCAGTAAGAAATGGAAGTTGGTGCTGTCAGGTCAGAGGTAAAGGAGCAGCTCCACCCTTACAGGTGAAGACATTTGCAGAATGTGTTTTTCTGGCTGTCAGTGGGTTTCTGTCTACAATACTCACGTGTTGTGTGACTGCTTTTCTCAACCAGAGTCCCCTCCAGGTAAATGAGTGGGTAATGTCATTATTCTAGGACTCCAGGATGGTTTTTTGACATAATGCTCTTAAAAGTTGCCAGGGAGCAAGGCACAAATCCCTTCTCAGTAAGGTGGCTCTTAGCAGCAGTCCTTGACCCATAACAGATATCCAGGGAGTGGACAGTTACAGGGGCTGGACTTATTCTCAAATAGACCTAGTTCAAAAGTCAGACAACCGCAAAGTTAGTACAACTGTCTCCCTCAATAGCCAGAATCTCAAAGGCGACTGTACTACCTCACACAGTTTCTTCATGACAACAAGGCTGGGTGTGATCAGGCCTCTGACTCTCCCCAGTGACTTCCTCTCCAGGGCACTTTAGGTAGGAAAACCTTCAATGTGTGTTAAACAAAGCACCGTCACCCTGTGCACAGTTAGTCATAACCATCATTTATGAGACAGATTTTGTTGCTTGTTACTGATTTTTAAGGCACACATTTTACAGGAGTAAAAGTGTTCTGACAGAAACTGTTCTTGGTAAAGACAGTATAATTTTGGGAGACTTTTTACAGAAAGTATGTCATCTTAGAAAAAAAAATTAGGACTTGAGTTGGTGTGGGAACTGTTAGATCGGCTTTTCCTTGGGCACTCTGGGCTGCTCTGTCACCAGGACAAGACCTCGGCAACGGAAGGGCCCAGGTGACGCAGCTCTCGGCACCTGAGGAGGACCCTACTTCCATCAAAGGCGCCCTAGACCTCACCTTGCCCAGGGCTAAACCAGCATTCCTTGACAGAATGTTTAGAGTGTTAATGCCAAAAGCAACTTGTGAGATTGAACGGTACTATTTTGAATGTTGTACTATCTCTGTGAATACAGGAGTTAAATGCTGACTTCTAGATATTGACAAAGAATCATACCTGACTTTGTCAAGAAGTGACTTCAGCGCATAGTTTTAGACACCCTTCATATCTAGAGAGGTCAAAAGGGAGACCAGGACCCTCCTGGGCCAGGACCCCGCCCAGTGTGTCAGGCCAGTGTGGCGTTCTGGAGCCTTTTCTGCTCCTTCTGTGTCCTTCCATGGTGGGTGCTGGACCCTGGCTAGGCCATGATACTGTCCTCCAAAAACTGAGATGTGAAATGGAACTCTAGTCCACTGTCACCTACTGGGTGACACTGTAAGATGGAAACCCAGGGACAGGGACAGCCGTGCTCCACCCAGAGCTGGGAGAGCCACCTTGTGAGTCCTGTGTGCTTCCCAGCTGGCCACCTGTGTCCCCTCTCTGAGTCCTCCAGACCTGGTGCACAGGGCCTGTCCTCCTGCCTGGCTCCCGTGGCCCCTGCTGACTGCGCCTTAGATGTGAAGGTTATCATGTGCCCGAGACTGGGATTTCTGTCCCTTATTTGTGAAAGAGCAATGAAGGAGATAACTTCCTAAGTCATTGTGTGGACTTGCGACAGGCGTGTGCGTGAAACACCAGTAAGGAGCCGGGAGCGGAGGGGCTCGCTGCACAGTGCCCTCATTGTCCGGCCTGACGGAAGCCCCAGGAAGAGTCGGTCAACAGCCTCCCCTTTAGATGAGAAAAGAAGCTTGGAGAATTTCCGTGTCTAGTCCTGGCAAAAGCACAGCCGGACACACTTCAAACTAGTTTTATCTGTCGCTCTCTGAAACTACGCTCCCCCCACCCCCCCACTGTGTCTCTAGTGTACAGTGATCAGTTCAGGACAGTGGCAAGTGCAGGGGAAGAATCACCTTCCCATGCTCAGTTTGAAGACAGAAATAGAACATGGTGACTTCCACTGAAATGGAACCTGCAATGATGTCAATGTTTGAGCACCTTCTGAGGGCCTGCCTTTCCCAGGCATTTTCACTTTACGCTCCACAAACATGTCTGCAGGGTGGGCATCTCAGTGTGAGTAGGGAGGACAAACCAACCTGGGCAGAGAGGGAGGGAAACAGATGTTGGACTTGACACAGCTGCCCAGTGGCCACTCTGGGCTCCTCAGGGAGGTCAGCTGGGCCCCCAGCGGGGTGTCCCATGCTTCCTTCCTGCAGATGAGATGAATTACTTCAGGGCACTTTATCTTTTGCCAGCTTACTCAGGAAGGGGAACCAGGACAGTATATTGGAAGGATAGAATTCATAAGTAAGGGGTGATTCCTAAAGTTAACGGGCTCATTCCGGGCAGACAGTGGATTTTCCCTGTGGTGGCGCTGCTGACCTCCTTTGAAGATGCCCTGTTGGTCTCAGCAGCGCATGGAGCTCCCATCATTCTGATCAGAGCCGAGAGGACAGCTCTGCAAGGACAGAGAAAGAGGCCCCTCCCCAGCCCCATGACGGGGGAGGAGAGCTAATGTGTCTCCATTTGGCAAAATCAGACTTAGAAGAAACCCAAGCTACCTGGGCAAAATGAAAATACAGAATAAAAAAAGATACATAGTTGGTAATAATGAAATGTGTTCTAACTCTGAAATTTTCCTTAGTGAACACATGGGGTCTTTTGGACTTGGCTGTGTTTTACATTAGTGACTGTTATGGAAAAGCTCTGTTTTTTCCTGAGCACGGCACTTGCAGACCTAGTAGCTTGCGTCAGGGCTCTCTTTGCCTCTTTAAAGAATTTGCTTGAATGGTATGGCTTGTGCTTCTGTAGATCGTACGTGTGTGTGCTCCTGTAGACAGACTTGGTGCCACTCCCCGCCAAGGCACATGGAAGAGTTATTACAAAGAAGACGTGTCTGCGAGGTGATTTCAATAAAAAACAGAGCCAGGCCCCAAAGGAACCCTGTTAGAGGATTCGTAATTAACCTGAGGCAGAAGGTTCCAAAAAATTGAATTTCATGCATAATTGCGGTATTCATTACTGTTGATAATTACCATTACAAAACATTAAATGTAACATGCAAATAATTTGGAGACCGCAAGGGTTAATAAAATTATTCTTGGAACGTGGTAGCAGGACCGCAGGTAAACACAATGAGGACGTTTAATAAGTTGGAATGTGTGTTCCCTTCCCAAAAGGTTTTACACATACTTACTTTTAAGCATTTGATAGTTACAGAGAAAATGTCAGGAAGACATTTTCAAAATTGCTAAAGGGCAGAGTCCTCAAAAGGACAGCTTCGCTGCACTGTGGCTGTTTCTTTTTTACAGCCAGGAAGGTGCAATTCATTCCACTGCAAATGAGCATGCTGGGACTGAGGTGGCGCCGTGCACAGCAGAGGTCAAACATACAAAACACAAATATTTATCCCATACTATTTTCCTTCCAACTTGTTTTATTTAAAAAATATATTTGCATTATCAGACCCCTTTCCTTGCCAGTCTACACAGTTCTTCTATTGGTCATGGACTGGTCATCTGCAGTGGAAATGCATTCTAACCTACGCAGTCCCCTTTGGATCAACAGCTATTTTCTACGTGTGACTATATGAATCATGCAGCGGCGGACATCTGTGTAATCATTGCATCATGTGAGATTTTCTACAAAGTGGATTGCAGGGGCTGGGGAAAGTGGTCTCAGGGCACGCTCTCGTTAATTTTTTTTTTTTTTAATAATAATAATTCAGGTGATTTAATCTCATATTCAAATGCATCATGAGATTTCATCCTCCTCCAACACATTTAAGAACTTTTCATCAGAACATAAATTAATAATGTGACAATACATTGGATCTGAATGTAGACTAATATCGATTAAACTACTACATGATACAACTTTCCTTTAGATCGCTATTTTACTTTTACATTTATAATCCACAGAAAAGAAACTCCTTACTTAATATTAAAATGTTTCACAAATAAAGAAACGCCAACCAGGATAAATTATGAAAAACAAAGCAAAACAAAACCAGGATGATTGTATCTATAAGGTGCACTAAGGTTTTAATTATCGTATGAAAATGTTTTGAATTAATGCATTTATGTTTTCCTTATTAAGTTTTCCTTGTTATGTTTTGACAGTCACTGTCCAGTCCTGCGCTGTTGTGCTCCATCCACGTTTCGGCAGTCCCAAGACCACGCTTGTCTCCCTATGCCCGTGATGCCTGCAGCCTGGTTAACTCTCGTCAGGGTGAAGAACACGGCATTGATCTCTACCATTCCAAGCAGCACAGCTTGGGTCACAAGTGACAATGCACATCTTCTTGACTAATTATTCCAATTTACATGTCTTTCTGGCCCTTTTTATTTCTCACCTGTTTTACTGTTTTTCTCACTGGTGCATGAGTCCTTTCATTAAGGATTTGGGGTTGGGACAGCCTCACGGTATACCACATCTTTTCTCTCAGAATATGGTTTCCTTCACTTGTACTTTCTGGTTTTCTTGGTAACAGCAGGGCAGCTGGGAAGACACTTCCCAGGTAGAGCTCTGCAGTCCTGCAGGGCTGAAGAAGTAGGGATCTCAGACAGACTGGCAGAGGGCATGTCATCTCCAGGGACACTGCTGTCCCCACTGCCCCACCTCCTTTAAGTGTAGCACCCCCAATTCCCTTTGCCTTGGGAAGGGCTCGCAGACCCAAGTTCAAGGAAGGCCCAGGACACCCAAACTTTGCAACCAAATCTAAGAAGGTACAACAACAAATTAGGAATTCCTCCTTTTATCGTATTTTCGATACATTAGGAAACTTGACCGTGAATTTTTGGCCCACATTTTTGGGCAATGTAGACAGGTTAGGTATATATGGCATAACCCATTTTGTTGATAATAGGTATAAATTTTAGTAATTACATGAAATGTTTTCTAAGCTCAATTTTATCAACAACAGATTCAGAAAAAAGCTCACCAGGGATAATCACTACTTTACATTCTTGGCTTGCATTGCACATGACGTGGTGCTATTTATGCATATTGCCAACACACACTGTCAGCCCACAGGCTCAGTGGTATCACTGCCTGGGCTCAGTAAGATTCATTCAGGTCTGCCCCATGGAGGGGACAGTGCTAATGGAGTTGGGGGAGAGGAATGGGCCTGTCCCAAGGAGTTTAGAGTCTAAGTATCAATCATTTCAATGTGCCTGTCATTTTAAATTTTAAAAGACTTTTCATATACATGATCTTCATCAGGGATAACTTTACTACAGAAAAAAAAAATCAAAATGAAATTTGACGTTAGAATTTTGGGAAGTCTAAAGCCCAGTTATTACCTAAGAGTTCTGAATTTATTCTAGAAACTTGGGCAGGTGAATATTTTTGTGCACCGAGCCACAGCTGTGGTCTCACACAGCCACCTTTCCAGGGGTGCCGCTCAGCAGCGAAAGCCTCAGGTCCATGCTGTCGAATCTTCTGTTGGAATCTGGAACTGAAGCAAACACAGCTGGCACCAATGTGCCAGGGCTTCCTGTACAATTTTGGGCTACAGGATAGTGCAAAAGTGATAGCGTTCAGTAGAAACAGTATTTTGAATTGAGAATCAAAATTTTTAGAATGACTTTATCATAAAGCTGGTTTATCCAAGATGATTTTGTCCAACTATAGGCTAATGTAGGCTAAACTACAACTTTCCCTGGGTTTGGCGTATTAATTGCATTTTCTACTTACGATATCTCCAACTTACAATGGCTTTATGAGGACATAACCCCATGGTAAGCCAAGGAGTAACTGAATCAAAGGACAAAGACCAGCAATGGCCACATTTGTTCAGTTAATTAACAATCTAGTCACTGGGATCACTTGCATGGACAACCCACCCAATGCAGGTGATGCCTGATGCTAGATAACATCAGTGGGTGAGTTTGGGCGTTTCTTTGCATGTGTCAGTGGAGGTGTGTGTCAGCATTATGACAGCATGTTTGTGTGTGCAGGTGCACACATGTGTATGTGCGCCCACAGGTATGAGTGCTTCACTGTACGTCACTGTGTACGTGTCACTGTGTATACGTGTGACGGCACCTGTGTATAACCTGACTCCCATCACACTGGTGACCTCATGTTTGGGAGGCCGTCAGCTGCAGCTTTATGAAGCTTGTGGCTGGACCTGCAGGCTGAGAGCTCATGAAAATGTTCTTGGTTTTGACCCGATAACTATAATTTGTTATAGAGAAGCAATTTTTTTTGCCAGCAACACTTAAGCTGCAAGACTAATTGTTACAAATGACAAAATGATCTCTTTCTATGCCAAAACATATTATTATGTAATTAAAACCTAAGTGTCAACAATTAAAATAACAGAAAAAGTAAACAGAGCTTTGGAAAATAAAGAGCAAAAATTCAAGAATCTTGGGTTTTTGAAAAGTTGAACTGTACGATAATTTAAAAGCTCTAGTTGGACTAGGGAGTGACACTCGATCACGGGTGACATGGTGAGTTATTGTCCTGTAATGACTTTGCAGGAAATGAATGGCTCAGGAGTGACAGTCTATGACCATACACAGATTTTAATTATCACAAGTTTTTATATTGGGGACTAGAACACTGACAGAGTGCATTTTCATTTTAAGGAGCTTGAGTGTAATTTTGGGCCAGTGTCTATGAAGAGGTCCACAAGTGGCAACAAGTCCCTTCACTGAGTGGTTACTCCCATTTACATTTGTGAAAAAAACTAAACCCAGTAGCAAAACCAAAAACGCTTTTAAGTGGGCAGCTTTTAAGGTCTTGGAGAGAGCTGCGGGAGGTTTACTCCTCTCTGGCCATGCAGCCTCACTCCCATTTTTACCTACAGCCTCAGGCGCCAAGTCACCTCTGGGTCCTTCTCCTGGGCTTATCTCCTGCTGAGTCCTCCTTGGCCTGAAGCCCTGCCCTCCTGAAGCTCAGGGACCCCAGGGCCCCTGGTGGCGGCATGCCTCTGAAGGCGCACTCCTAGCCTTCTCGCCCGGGTTCCTTCTGCTGACCCAGCACTGCTGGTCACTTCTCTTTCAGCAGGACAGACGGTGTGTCCCTCTGTCCACACAGAGGAAGCCATCTCCATACAAATGCACTGACAGACCCCTGCAGGTGAGAAAAGAGCTGAGAACATTCTTCTCAGTTCTTCTCAGAGTTCACCGGCTACTAAAGAGCATCGCCTGGGGTCCGAACTGTCCCCTGGAGCCTCATAAATACCTCCTGTCTTCCTTGTTCAGGTGTAAGTCTCACCTGTGATTCTGATGGAGGCCTCCCGGAGGGCATGCTCCCTTGGTATGGACCCCACCTGGGCCTGATCCTTGGAACCCAAGTGGGGCTGATTGCCAGGCCTGGGCCCAGGCCCTGCTGGACCGGGGTCTCCTTGGTGCACACCCCCTAAGCTGGAGAGAGGCCCTGGCAAGTCCCAAGTAACCTACGAAACAAGATGACCCCCTTAGGGGTAGTGGGGAAGGGCACAGACAGAGTGGACACAGACAGTACAGACTGAGCTCTCAGGGAGAGATATTTCTCAATTATCCAAGAGCTCAAGGAAGGAATATCCAATTTAGCCTTATAAAACTGACATTTAAAGGCTCTAAAAGATCTCATTCAGACTTACTAGGATTAAATAATTTTGTCAAAACCCAATAAATACTTTTCCCAGATTTTGTAATTTAACACATTGTTGACTGGCAATTTTATGCAGAAACTAACCATGGTACAGGGTAACTCGTGATCAGTCAGCAGTGAAGGGCCCATTCAAGAAGCAACATTCTCAAAGCAGTTTCCTGTTTAAAAAAGCCACAGAAGGCTCCCTTAGACCAGTGCTGTCCACCCGGAGCATCAAGAGAGCCACACGTGGGTGCCACTTATGTCATTAAGACTTTCCTGCAGCCAGCTGAGGAGAGAGCAGATGCCTGAAGTTACCCTAACGGACCCTGGTGTGGCCCAGTCTAAGCATCCTCCTTCACAGGTAATCAGGAGAGCCGTATTAGTTGGTTGTTGCAGATGCTTCTTTAGGAAGTTTGTAAAGCCCCTGGTGTGGTTCACACTTGCAGCACCCTCAAGGGACCAGCCACATTTCAAGTGCTCAAGAGCCATATGTAGCTACTGGCTGGTGTCCTGGGCAGCATAGCATTGCAAGGGTCAGCAGGCTTTTTCTGGAAAACACAGGTAGTAAGTACTGCGGGCAACATTGCCATATGACCTCCGATCTCTGCTCCACCTCCTGAGCTCTGCAGGGAAAGTGGCTGTACACAATGTGGCATGAATAAGCATAGCCGTGTTCCAGAAAATATTTTTTTACAAAAGCAGATGGCAGGCTGGCTTTGGTCTGCAGGATCCAACCTGGCCAACCCTGGACCCCTGGTGCAGACTAATACAGTCCAGGGTCCAGCTCTTGGTCAGTAACAATCAGTAATACACAATGAAATGTTAAAAATATGTTTCATTTCATTTTTTTAACTTCAGTAACAATATCATTATGAACTCAATTGTGGTCCCCCCAAACTTACACATTAAAGCTATTACCCTAATGTTACTGTAATTGGAGTTGTGGACTTTGGAAGGTAATTAAGTCGTGCTGTATACCTGGAGAAGGCAATCAGACCACCTGCAAGCCGGGCGGAGCACACTCACCAGAACCCACCCACGCTGCATGCTGATCTCAGACGTCCTGCTGCTTCCAGAACTATGAGAAATGCATTCCTGTTGCTTCAATCACTCAAGTCCATGTTCCTTTGTTATGGCAGCCCAAGCTTTCCAATACAAATAGCGTGGACTTAAAAAGGCAGTTTGTAAATTTTATTTCAAAATATCTCACTTAAACCCTAAATATCCATTTATTAAAAAAAAAAACTTTAAAGTTAAGATGCTTAAAAGTAGTTATATCAATAAATTTTATTCCCTAACTACTAATTTTTACCTCCTAATTATATATACTATCTTTAAAAAAGATAAAGAAAAAAGCAATGAATGAGACCCTCAAAACTACTGACAGGCTATTCAGGTAAGGTCATCTTTGCATTTGCCCTGCTAAGCATTACACCAACAACCTACGCCCCATCTCTCGTTTCTGTTTTATGTCTTATGAACTTAACTTTGAAAATATGTGTTATTCTCTTCATGTGGAAAGTATATGGTGAACACATTGGGCAGATTGTATCAGCTCTGGGCAGAACCATCCATGCATTTTTTCAACAACATCAGAGGGATATTTCTTTCCCCTTCGTGAACTTTTCGCCTTCCTTTATACAAAGAACATTTGTTGAACACGATGATTATGTTTCTTTCATGTTATTTTTTGTGCAGTACAGTGGTGCTAAATTGCTTGTAGTTAATTCTGAGTGCTCAACTTGTTGCTTTTTTATTTATATTTCTGCTAATAAATACCTTGCTTTAATATTTCTCTCACGTGTTAATACTTAACACATTGTAAATACAAACTAGATCAATGATCTATTTCAACTTGTAAGTACCAGTTTATCTTTTTTGTTATTTTTCTCCTTCCTTTACAGCGTTACCTCTCGCTATATCATATACCATATCTAATTCTATAGAGGCAGGAAGCGAGCCAGGCTCCAGTTCTCCAGTTTCCTTTGTGTACAGAAAGGGAACCGCGGGTTTGTTGTGGAGGAGCTGGCAAGGTGACACGGCATGTGGTGAAAGTGACCATCTTCCCACCGCCTTGCTTCGGCCTGAATCTTCACTAATCTTATGATGAGAGGATATTTTTCAACTTGCTCTCACCTTTTCAACTCCAGAGTTGTGGGCATTACAATGCAATTTCTTTTGCTATTTCATGAGACCCTTGATAAGCTGGGAAGTGATAGACATCTGCAATTTAATAGCTTAAAAATTTAATAAAAACGAAGGGAAATGAACATTGTTTTTTCTTTGAATATGTCAACAGAGAGCATATTTCATGGTGTTTTAAACTTTAGTAGATATTTTGATAGAAATGGTTAATGTATCCGACACAGGTATTGTCTCCATCCTTTTCATTATGCAATGCAGTGTACATTTAAAGCTCATCTGTGCCTTCCATGTGCCAACTCGCCCTTCTTAAGGAATAGCTCATTGATTCATGTTTAAAAACAAACTCCCTCCAGAGCTACTCTGCTTCGCTGTGCCCTAAACCACTTAAGGTTAATTAGTTTTATTACAGCTAAACATAAAACTACATGTGATCATCATGTTCTCTTTATGAGGCCAAATCTTTTCTTGAATATGGACAGCTCTTAAGGCAATGGAAAAGTCAATTAGCTAATAGATACTCCCTATGTCTTTCGGGAAAATTCTGCCCCAACCGGTAGAAAGCTTAATTATAACATATTTGAACCACACTGACCCAGGCGTGTTCCCAGTCGAGGGTTAAGAGACTGGAGACACTGAGCAGGACTTACAGAAACCTAGTTGAGTCTCTTATTTTGCAATAACATTGAAGCCAGGAAGGTTTGACAATCACTCCTGGTCAGTGTGACCTGGTCTCTTCCTAGCACACGGGGTTCCCATTACAGACTGCAGACTCAGTCGAGGTTCCTTTACCCTCCTCGAGGACAAGCCTCGTTGCCACAGCTCATCCTCCCTTTCCCAGAACAAGTCCTTTCTTTTTATAAATATTTTCCCCTTTTTTTATTCACCAGCCACGCTCTTTAAAGCTTTTGAATATTTTCCATTCAATACCTAATAGATATTTGGAAACATGGTTTCAAACTCTTCAATGAGCTGCAAATCTGTTTTCAATGAATCCTGATTTCTTTGTATTGAAGTGAAAGCAAAAGGCTGTGAAGTTTCTGGTCTTTGAAATTCACTGAGGTTTTCTTCAAGTCCTCACTTGTGAGTGAGTCTGTAGATGTCTCATACGTCCATTAAAGCAAAGATGAATTTTCTATTTTTCAGACAATAAACTGCCGTGCAACCATGATTCATCTTGTTGTTGAAGTAGTTTTTAATAAACCAGCGAGGTAGTGTGCTTAGTTATTTATCACTGTCATAGTCTGAGGTAAGGCGTGGAAGGGCGTAGCTCAGGTGGGGCTGGACTCTGGACTGCTGCAGCCTGGTGTGGCCGCCGGCTTTGTGGCTTGTACTGGGCGCTGGGCTCAGGGTGAGCGCTTCGTACTAATGAGCTCTTCATCCTCACAACCATTCCATGAGCAGTCCCCTGGTATTGGTTAAAAAGTATCCTCCCCAAGTTCCTATGTTGGGGTTCTAACCCTCAGTAGTGCAGTAGGGCGCCGGGTCCAGAGGACGAAGGGGGAATGTGGGCACGGGGTGCGCCAGGGAGAAGGTCCCGTGAAAATGAAGGCAGAGAGAGGGCGATGTGCTGGCAGGTCCAGGGCCACCAAAGATCCTGGGGTCTGCAAACTGTCAGCTGCCAGCCGAGACTCTCCCTCGCCATCTGTCCCTTGCAGAAGCATTTGGAACCGACACTCTGCCGCAGAGACACCCGGGTCGGGTCGAGGCACCGGGTTACAGCAGTCCTGACAAACAAATGCAGCTCTTGTCATATCCCCACTTTGACAAATAAAATGAACTGTCCTGTCGTTATTTGATTTGTCTGATCTATCTCAGCTAATGAAGTGGGTGCCCGCCACAGCGCGCTGCTCACCACCCAGCGCTCCCGCCGCGGTCCGGGCAGCCTCTCCGGCGCTGGGCAGCGGGAGCAGCAGGTCTGACCCGCACTGTGGTGTCCGCCTGCCAGTGCAGGTGCACTTGGAGCTTTGTCCCCAACCTGCCTGCCAGTGCAGGTGCGCGTGGAGCTTGGTCCCCAACCCGCCTGCCAGTGCAGGTGCGCGTGCAGGTGCGCGTGGAGCTTGGTCCCCAACCCGCCTGCCAGTGCAGGTGCGCGTGCAGGTGCGCGTGGAGCTTGGTCCCCAACCTGCCTGCCAGTGCAGGTGCGCGTGGAGCTTCATTCCCAACCCGCCTGCCCGTGCAGGTGCGCGTGGAGCTTGGTCCCCAACCCGCCTGCCCATGCAGGTGCGCGTGGAGCTTGGTCCCCAATCTGCCTGCCAGTGCAGGTGCGCGTGGAGCTTGGTCCCCAACCCGCCTGCCCATGCAGGTGCGCGTGGAGCTTCATTCCCAACCCTCCCCGGAGGTCGCCTCTCTGCACCAGCCCCCCATGTGTCCAAGTGCTCTCCGCTTTATGTGTTGATGACACGTGATTTGGTGGATAGAAGATCAAGGCTGTTGTTCATAATGAATTAGACCTTTTACCTCTAACCATTTTCACGTTAAATTCCTTCTGAAGTTAAAACCATTACTTCTCTTTTGTTGTTTGCTTTTGACTATCTTTGGTCACCTCCTAGTTTCATCAACTGTTTTACGTTTTCAGATGAGTATAGTAGATTTTAATTCTGACCCCAATTCTTCACCTCCCCGTGTGTCTGCTCTCCTGAAGCGGCCTCTTCACAGCGGAGCTGGCTGCCGCTGCATCCTGGTTTGGGTCTTGGGTCTTGGCCTGGTGACTGACTGTGGCCAATGGAAGAAGATTGGACTTGACAGTGTGTGGGTTCTGAGCGCAGGGCGGTGCTCACTGACCCTCTGACCCTTGGTGAGGACCAGCCTGGATCAGCTGACCCCTGGGCCGCCCACAGACCTGTGGGAGGTAAGAGATGGCTGCTGTTTGAAGTCACAGAGACCCAGGGGTTTGGTTAAACACCAGCTGGCTTCTTTCCAAAATTTTGTTTGCATATTTTTAACCTGAGAATTTTTTTTCAAGAAAAGCTAACATAAATATGTGTACAGTTACAGCCACATGGAAGTTTCACTTTGTCTGGTATTTTCTGTTTTGCTATTTACTGTTTTTATTCTTCTACCCTGTGCTGGATGAACTAAGATCTGACAAAGATCTTTAGATGATTTAAAAGATACATTCTGCAAATGTTCACTTTGGCAAGTGATATAATTAGTAATAAATAAAAAATAAACTAACATGTGACTTCTACGTAAATTTAAAGTTTACCATTTTCTAAAATGATCCTCTAATTCATTGCTCGGTCACCCTCTTCTATTTTTAAATGTCATCTCAGATAATAGAATACAAATACTATAATATGTTGCCTCACCTCACAAATGTGCTGACGATATTGTAAACTACATTCATTAGAACTCACATGTGAGAGTTTAATGGATTTAAATGTGTGTCCCACTTCTAGATCATCTTCCAGATTTTTACAGTCTTAATTATTTTCTAGGCTGCCTCATTCAGTCTACGTTTTGTTCCTTTAATCCATTTTTTCCCAAATACTTATTGAAATTGAAGAAATGATATAACTTTAATTTTTGTGTGGTTCATGTTTTACTTTTATAATCTGCATTCTCTGAAAAGAAATTTTTTTTAGATTTTTAATGATTTTGTTAGTTAATTCTACCTTTCACGTGTTTTAGGTATGTTTTTATGCTTGCGTCTTCCTGGCACTTACAATTTGCTGTCTGGACCTTGATTCCCTGTCCTTTGTCACCATGGCCTTCTCTCTCATCCTCCCAACTCTGTCATTGTCCTCTTCCGGTTTAGTTTGTCCAATGTCTGTGACATCGCTTTCTTCCAGAACTGTATTCTAGTCTCTGCCCATCATGATCCCTGATGTGTTACTTATGTCTTCAGCCTTCTTCTTTTCCTCATCTCCCCAAATACCTGACCTTGCTGCCCATTCCGTCCCCCTGTCCTGTGTCCCTTCCTCCATGCCTCTTTCACAGAATGCCAGATGACATCCTAACAGTTTCATAATTCTCCTAGAACAGGATTTTCTTATGTTTATTGAATCTTAGCATGGAAATGATAATGATGGTATGTAATATTTGTTCAGCTCACACTGTGTGCTAACTACTGCACTAAATAGTTCAGGGAGATACTTATTATATTTACATCAAATACCCTGTAAACATTAGTGTTAATTAATCTTTCAGACTGGAACACATATGACACCTATTTACCTTCCTGCAAATGTCTGCACTTCTGGGTGTATGATCATCTTTCCATACCACGTTGGTCTGGGTTCTAGAAAAAGTTCCTCCTTGGATATCTGGTGATTATTTTTAGAACTCAGCCTTAATTTCGATTTTTAACAGGATTTTCAACTGACCTGCAATATGACGTTGTCCTTGCTGGCTCCTACCTACCCAAGGTTGTTCCCCTGCCACTCTGGCTGTCTCTGACTTGGTGTCCCAAAGCCCCAGTGCTGGTCCAGGAGGTGACATCTCCCAGTCACACATCTCCTCTGACATCATTGCTGCCTATGTCTGGGAGGCTCATATCTCTAACTGAGCCAAGGAAAGATTACATTGCAGAAGAGAAACTTGGAAAAAATTCACAGTAAAAAGCTAGTTGCTGAACTTTTTGGTCAAAACTGATCTCCTTGCTCAGTGCCCCTAGCTGAGTGGGTAGGGTGCCAGCCACATACACCAAAGCTGGAGGGTTCAAGCCCAGCCCGGGCCTAGTAAACAACAATGACAACTGCCCAGAGCTATGGTGGGTGCCTGTAGTTCCAGCTACTCAGGAGGTGGCAAGAGAATCACTTGAGCCTATGAGTTTGAGGTTGCTGTGAGCTGTGACACTACAGCACTCTATACAGGGTGACATAGTAAGACTCTGTCTCAAAAAAACAAGCAAACAAACAAGAACAAAAAAAAAACCTAACCTGCACCTGACTGGGAACCACACCTTGTGTAAGAAATATATATATATATATATATATATATATATATATATTTATTCTTTACACAGCCTTGCTCCATGTCTAGCATGAAAATGACCCCCCAAAAGGTATTGATTTCCTAATCCCCAAATTAGGAATGTTACTTTATATGCAAATAAAAAAGATCCTTGCAGATGCAATTGAGATAAGGATTCTGAAGTGGGTAGATTAGCATGGGTTGTGTGGACCCTAAACCCATCAGGTGTCCTTGGAGAGACACAGAGAAACTTGGCCCAGGCACACAGCAAGATGGAGCACAGGACAGGTGGAGATGTGGGCCTTGCTGAAAATGTTATCAGATTCCATAGGATTCTCTTCCCAAATTATGGCAACAGAGGACAAGCTGGGCCTTCCAAGAAGCCTATTAGCCTCTCTGTACTTTTCCTGGGGACTCGCTTCCTGACCTTTCAGAGCTTTTCCTGCCAAACCAACACCTGAGTATTTTTTACTGTGAGGCCTCCTTGATCCCCTTACCCATTCGGCTGAGGTGCAGCATGCTACCCAGTCCCTGGCAGTACAGCAACTTTGGAACCACATGAAAGCTCACTCTCCAGCCTGGGGAGGGTCCACAGCCCAGGCTCCCTGTGGGACCCAGCCACAGTCCAGGTCTGAGGCCACATCCTTGTCGGCTGGGTCCCTTTCTCTGTGGGGTTCTGTGCCCCTGACCACACTGGTCCCTTCCCTGTGGGTCTCCATGTTTCCCCTGACCACACTTATGATCACCAGCACATAGGCCTTTACCTCAGGTCTCCTTCTCCGTGGAGAACAGGAAGTCAGCAGAAGACAAGCAGGTGCCCAGTCATTTGTAATCCTGATATGTCTCAGGAGTCTCCACACACACTTCAACAGGCACTTGGGAAGTTTCACAGCGAGGGATCAAGTAGACTATTTAAAAATCTCCCTCTCTTTAAAAGTCTCAAGGGCACAAATAAATTTGAAGAATAATGTGAGAGAGTTTGGGGCTGTCAGCTCCCCCTTCTGGAATCCCACCTACTCAGAGTGCCTTGGAGATGCTCCCGGGTCTGAGTCTGCTGCTGACAAACACAGGGTTACGTCTGGTTCAGCCCACACACCCCCGACTTTCAGAAAGGGCATGCACTCGAATGGAAGCTATTTTATCTGCAAAAATTCTTAGAACCAATCTAAAGAGCCCTGGCCTTGAGGGTATTCATTTTTCTCACTTGTCCATTAGTCTCGGAGCAGGGGCAGACTCTCTTGTCCTCTCACGGCTAAAAATTGCCAGCGGTCTTTAAAAGCAGAAACAGACAGTGAAGGCAGGGGGTGTCGCCAGTCCCCAGCGCACAAGCCACGGAAGGCAAGGAATGGTCCCAGGCCCCAGCCATCCACCGCCTCTGCTTTATGAACTGATTCCTTTTGGTTTCAATCCCTGCAGTAACTGGAGTTTCTGGCCATGGCAGGACTGCCCAGTGACCTTTCTAGAGTTGTCAGGCAGCTGTGGCTGCTCTGTGCACCGTGGGGAGCAGCTGGGCCTCCTTGTATCTTGAGGCTCTGGCTCATCCCCTCCCTTCCTCCTTCTTCATCTCCTCTCTCTCCTTCAATTTCCAAGCCTCATGGCTTCATTATGAACCCCAAATTCAGGAGTTTTGCACCATTATTCTAATCTTACCTTGTGACACATACTAAACATATTAAATAATAAATGCACAAAATCTTGAATGATCCTGGGCACAAAACAACAGTGTAATTTAAATACGATTATTATATGTACACTCTTTATATATAATATATATAAAATGGCATATATATTGTGTATCTTTGTTACTATTGACTATCTGTCCTCGGTGTCCCCTTGTAAACACTGCTGTCCCATCACACCGTGTTATAGTTGACGTCAGGGTGCACAGTGCACCCCTGAGCAGTGCTCTCGGGAGCCCTTCCCTCAGGAGGCACCTACTTCCCTGCCCTGGTCCAGGCAGGAGGTTCCCTGGACCCCTTCCTGACACAGGTGGACAGAGGGATGTATCACACCCAGGGCTGTAGGAGCTGGGGTACACTGTCCTGGTCCCTTTCTGTGGTGATGGTGCCCAGTGAAGCTGCAAAGAGTAGCTATCTCATCAGCCTGGTTAGAGGGAGTCAGCAGTGGGTGGTGTGGAGCCCTGCTGGCCACCGTGCCCCCGAGACGAATAGGTGGCCACACCCTGGTGTAGATACCCTCTTCCCCGGAAACCGAAGAACGCTGGCTGGAGTCTAAATTCTTTTCATTTTTGCTCTCCCTAAAGTTGTCACCCTGATGACTTATCCATGTGGATGAAGAAGAGATGGTTGCTGATGACTATGGAGAAATTTCCTGAGTTTGTTGCCTGAGACCCTGTCACCCTGACACAGGGAACATGTCCCCAGGGCCACCATGATATCACTTCAGATGTTGAAAATGCAGACTGGAGGAAAAATGAAAGTGGTCTGAGTTGTTTAACAGAAGGACCAGATAATGGAAATGATTCATTACTTATATTTAAAACACATGAAAACTCCCTCACGGGAGGGTGGCCAGATAGTGTTTTTACGTTTTTACTCCAGGCAGAATGAAAGGAAACGGGATTAAAGGACAGCGTGAAGAATCTGGGTTAGATATGGAGATGCCTCCCTGACACTGAGTTATGACCAGTCAGGATAGGTCACCGGCGGAGTTAATATTCTTTGAAGATTTGTATACATGTCTCTTGACACAATGCACACATCATGACCTGGTTGGTTTTAAAGTAAAATTCCCGTATCACGCCCCATTTTCCCACGTAAGTCAATTTTACAGCAGCAGATGGAATTGAGTGGGTCACCAGATCATTCCTGGTCTTGAAATAAGAATCAGTAGCCAAAGCCCTCTGGATGGCCTGCAGCACGTGGACTTCCCTCTACTTCATCCTAGCAGCCGTGGCTTCTGTCTTGCTCAGCTCCACCTGGAAAGTGCCACGCAGCCCTGTCTGTGACAACCCAGAACGGCCCCTGTGCAGGGCTTTTCTGGGGTTTGCTAGTGCAAAGCTCAAGTCATAAAGGAATTTGATGTCAGGAGTTTCCAGGAGATGAAACACTATCTTGCATTTTGACTTAGAGTTTCCAGTGTCCATGTCACAGTGTGAGCAGGTGCGGGGGACAGAGGGGCACTGAGGTACTTCTTGGCCTGATGGAGTGGTTCTAAGCCACCCTGATGAAAGGCAGCAGAGACATCCCAAGAGTCTACGGCCATTTCTTGTAATTTAGCTAAATAAGAATTTTTGTTAATTTTTCGTTAAAAGGTAGCTACTCCACTGATTTCTTTTTCCTTCCTATTTACCACCAGAAAACAGAAAATGAGTTTGTTTCAGTCATGGAGTAAATGTTTGCATGTTTACTCCAGCCCAGGGACGGGGCACCTACAGCCATGAGGACAGATGTGGCCTTCTAGTCCCTAAGTGTGGCCTTTTGACTGAATCCAATTTTCACAGATCAAATCATTTTATATTTATTATTAATACATTTTTTTGTCCATCTTTTATCTTTTTACTTTATTTTTCAAATGAAGTTATTTAAAATGCCAAGGAATAAGTAGTCCTCCCAGACAGACCAGCACAATTGTAACATTACTAAGCCCAAAGGGCTAAAGTGGCAGCTGCTGTGCCTGACCCTGACGGGCACCACTGCCACACCAGTTTATGGGGCTGAGGACGCCAGTGTGTGACCCGCCTTTACCAACAGGGCACTGCGCTTCCGTTTGTGAGCAGCTGAATTTGTGACTAGCTGCACAGCTCGACAGTGTTTTTTGATTCTGTCTTCTAAACAACCCATGTCAAAGAAAACCAAGAAAATGCTGAAGGAAGAAATTTTTAAATGAGGATTGAAAATCGCAATACTATCCTGTTTCTCCTACAGGTACGATGATTTTCTTGCTTTGTGATACTGCAGTCTCAACATTAAGGAAATTCAATGCTTGTCAGTATTACAGCATTCATAAGGACCAGAAATATTTTAAATTTTAGAGGGGTGGGAAAGACTGTACTGTGTAAATTAAAAGATGAAAAGCAAAAGCAAAGGCTGTTCTTTCCAACAGCACTAAGACCTGGAAATAATGGTGCTGAAGCAACTTATAAAGTAGCTGATGTACTCAGGGAAGAGGAAGCCAGTCAGTGCTGTAGAAACTGTGGAAGATTGCCTTGTCTACCTTGTGGGATGCTCAGGCTCCAACAATGTTTCAAAGTACAAACAACTATCCAGGCACTCTGAAGTTTGAGACCAGCCTGAGCAAGAAGAGTGAGATCCCGTCTCTACTAAAAATAGAAAAAGTAGCTGGGCATTGTGGCAGGCACCTATAGTCCCGGCTTCATGGGAGGCTGAGGCAAAAGGATCACTTGAACCCAGGTGTTTGAGGTTGCTGTGAGCTGTGACTCCAGGGCACTCAACCAGGGGGGATAGAGTGAGACTCTTCGACCCACGAATGGACTAGCAAATTGTGGTACATGTATACCATGGAATACTATGCAGCCTTAAAGAAAGATGGAGACTTTACCTCTTTCATGTTTACATGGATGGAGCTGGAACATATACTTCTTAGCACAGTATCTCAGGAATGGAAGAAAAAGTATCCAATGTACTCAGCCCTACTATGAAGGTAATTTATAGCTTTCACATGAAGGCTATAACCCAACTATAGCACAAGATTATGAGGAAAGGGCCAAGGAAGGGGAAGGGATGGGGGAGGTTATGGTGGAGGGAGGGTAATGGGTGGGGCCACACCTATGGTGCATCTTAGAATGGGTACAGGCAAAACTCACTAAATGCAGAATACAAATGTCTACATACAATAACTAAGAAATATGACATGAAGGCTATGTTGAACAGTTTGATGAGAATATTTCAGATTGTATATGAAACCAGCACATTGTACCCCTTGATTGCACTAATGTACACAGCTATGATTTAACAATAAAAAAAAAAGAAAGATAAACTTGGACCCAAACTCGGGTTGCTCCTGTGACCATACAGTTTCCACTTTGCCTTGGAGATAACATTTGGGAATCACCATCTATGAAAACGTTCAGCAGTATGTTGTGGCTACCAGTAACCCACCCACCTGAATCAGTTCAGGCTTAGGATTGTGCTTAAATTCTCGGTCACTGTGCTTCAAAAGGGGTGCAATTTCTCTTCATCATCATCAGTAGGTACCTACAGCTGAGTGTCTGTGGAAGCCCACCTCAGACCAACCATTCCCAGCATTAAGTTGGTGACCACAGGACATAGAAAACTATATACAGGAATCTGCAAAATATCACAATTTTTTGCCTTTTACGTTTGCTCTGCTCAGTTGTCTTTTTGATGTAATTATATAGTCTAAGTTTTAATCGCTGTAGTTGGTTTCATTGAAAATGCCAGGACCATGCCAGCACCATAATGATCACAAGTAATAAAATATGTGACTTTTTTATAATAGAAAAAGGCAGTCTGTGGAATTTGTGTTTAGCAAAACAAACCAATTTTGAGATTTAGGATGCAGACCTAAGGGTAGCCATCTTTTCAGGAATTAGAACTGATAGAGACTGAAGCATGCAGACAGGCTGGGCATCTGCACTGGGCTGGGCAGCAGCTGTGGCTTCTGAAGACAGACTGATGTTTGGGGAGTACATGTGAGGCACAAGAGAAATTCAGTTGGAATCTCTTCCCCACCATTTTTTTTTTTTTTTTTTTTTTTTTTTTTTATTGAGACTGAGTCTCACTCTGTCACCCTAGGTAGAGTGCATTGGCATCACGGCTCACAGCAACCTCAAACTCTCAAACTCCTGGGTTCAAGCAATCCTCTTTCCTCAGCCTCCCAAGTAGCTGGGACTACAGGCGCCCCCCACAACATCTGGCTAGTTTTAGAGACAGGGTCTCACTCTAGCTCAGGCTGGTCTCCTGAGCTCAAGCAGTCCACCCCCTCAGCCTCCTAGAGTGCTGGGATTACAGGAGTGAGCCACTGTACCTGTGCCCCCTTTTTATTAGTGTTATAGAGAATTTTAAAAGCATTTAGAATCTTTTCATGTGAACTAAAAGTTGGTGGCCTCAGCAGGCTGCCGGAAGCCAGTGCACAGTGGAGAGCCAGGGCAGCTTCCCGCCCAGCACTCGGAGCGTGAGAGAACACTCTGGCTCAGCCGTTCTCCTTCTGTTCCTTCCTTTCCTTTCCTTTCTCCTTTCCTTTCCTTTTTCCTTTTTCCTTTTCTTTTTCCTCTCCTGTCCCCTCTCCTTTCCTCTGCCCTCTCCTCTCTTCTCCCCTCCCCTGTCTCCTCCCCTCTCCTGTCTCCTCCCCTCTCCCTTCACCCTCTCCTCTCCCCTTCCCTCCCCCTCCCCTCCCCCCTCCCCTCCACCTTCTCCTCCCCCCCCTTCCCCTCCCCTCCCCTCCCCTCCCCTCCTCTCCTC
>CAUYPK010063249.1:0-24954 GCA_963574355.1 Loris lydekkerianus
TAATAAATTGTGGTATATGTACACCATGGAATATTATGCAGCCTTAAAGAAAGATGGAGACTTTACCTCTTTCATGTTTACATGGATGGAGCTGGAACATTTTCTTCTTAGTAAAGTATCTCAAGAATGGAAGAAAAAGTATCCAATGTACTCAGCCTTACTATGAAACTAATTTATGGCTTAGATATGAAAGCTATAACCCAGTTACAACCTAAGAATATGGAGATGGAGGGGTGTGAGGGGGGAGGATGGGCAGAGGGAGGGTGATTGGTGGGAATACACCTGTGGTGCATCTTACAAAGGTACATGTGAAACTTAGTAAATATAGAATATAAATGTCTTAACACAATAACTAAGAAAATGCCAGGAAGGTTATGTTAAGCAGTGTGATGAAAATGTGTCAAACTGTTTATAAAACCAGTGTATGGTGCCCCGTGATCGCATTAATGTACACAGCTATGATTTAATAATAAAAAATATAAATAAAAGTCAAACTACAATGTAAAAAGAAAAAAAGAAAGAAAGTGGTAGGCATTTCTCTTGTAGGCTGTTTAATACCTTGCAAATCAGTTTGGTTCTTTTAAGTCTTGTTTTTACATTCTATTAGAGCAGGTTTAGAGTTACTTTACTAGGCTTGTTAAGCCCGATGAAAATGGGGTGATTGGGCATGTCTCATTTCCCTGGCTATTTACAAAGCCTCTCCACTTTGGCTTAACAAAACTCAAACATTTCTAATCCTTGTACGCTCTGGGAATGGTTCGCCTTTTCAGCTCTCTGGCCATTTTTTTGCCCAGGCTTCTGGAGGTTTACACACGATATACATGGTTTAGTATTCAGCAGTGGACTCAAGGTAATCTCTTTGCAGATTTCTGAAGCTGTCTGTATCACTCCCTCCCCTCCATATTCTACCTGCAAATTCCACTGACTTCATCTCCTCAAATTTTAATTTCTGTCTTCTCAACTTAATGTGATCATTGTACTATGTTTAGGTTTCCCTTTTCTATATCATGCCAGGAAAATACATCCAAGCATAAAACATGTATTTTCCATGCAAAAGAAGTAGGCATTAGTTTTTTAAATATATCTTAAATGTATTTTGTTACTGTGTCATTCAAAGAACCACGTCTTTCATATGGTCCGTTATGTTTTTAATATTTTGAAACATAATACAAGAATCACATTTATTCCTATTGTTTTACCTTCAAATAATATGAAAATTTTATCATAATTCTTCATCTCCTCACTCAAATCACTGATATAGTTATATCAAATCATATTGAAGGTAATGAGATCAAACAGTCATTTAATATCTTCCTCTGGGTATACTTGTGATCTAGCCATAAGGAACTACGTATCGTTACCCAACAGGCTCTTCTTAACATCCATTTTCCTAATTCTATTTTTAAGACTACAGGCTATATTGTAAACTCCATAACTTAATTACCTTATAAAACAAGTTATACTTAACACATATGTGCCTTCATATTATCATTTCCAAGTAGGAATAATAATACAGAATCTACCTCAAAAGATTTATTATGAAAAACTAAAGGTACCAAGTATATGCTCAATGAATGTGAGCTAAATTAATCATTTGCAAACCTATTCCCTACTTATTTTTTATATGCAAATCCTATTCATAACTCAAGTTCCAGTTAAAATGCCACTCCTGTAAGAATCCTTTTATCCTGATCCAAGCTAAGAGTATGCTTTCTTAAGATATTCATCACAAAGTATTTGTTATTATAATTTTTCTTAGCCTTTACAATAAGCAATGAAGTCCTTGAAGGAAACTTCCATATTTTACTCTCTCTCTCTCTTTTTTTTTTTTTTTAAATACCATGGTGTATAGTAAATTAATTTCTATTTAGTTGCTTATTAACAAATATTTGCCAAAGAAAATAAAATCAAACATGACTATCTGGGAGAAGTTTTTCAAATAGCTTATGAATCTCCCTAAAATCTACTGCCATAATTTGTTAAATCTCTTACAACAAAATACGTATGTTTGCAACATTTTCTTATCTAATAACTTAATTACCCTTATCAGAAAAGGGGAAATGAGCTTAGTATAACATGCCTTGCTCTTTTTTAAAATAATGATGTGACTTTTTTGTAATCATCATGGTTTCTATATGCTCACAACTAATATTTCATGTCATACTTTTACAGAAGGTAAAGTTAATTTTGTAGCTTATGGAATTTATCTTTATTTTAGCATTTCATAGATCTGCTGTGTCCACTGTTTTATAACTTTCAACTCTCCAAAATGATCTTTTCTGGAAGTTATGATGTTCAGAGAAAAAAATGTCAGCTTTGGAACAAAATCCATAGTTTTGGATTCCAGTTATTCTAACGGCGAGCTAATTGGCTTTCAAAAAACAATTTCAGTTAACAGACTTATAAGAGGAGGTAGCAGTATCCTCTTCAAGTGTGGTAATTATTAAATAAGAATAAGTAAAAAAGTGTGACCTAATGCCTACTACTTGAAACTCTTTGCTTGTCTCTCTCCTCACCTGTAAAATAGGAATAATCATCCCTCTTCATGCTTTAAAAATATACATTATATAAATTTTCAGGGTTTAAAAAATATGGTTATCATTCTTGAATAAAAGTTACTAACTTCTGTGAACTTTGATTTTAAATTATCCAAATGGTCTCTTATTAACCAGTTCACTAATTTTCATTCCTTTTTTCCAGTTTGAAGATTCTTCCTCTTGGCAAAGTAAAATTAAAGCAAAATAAATGCTCACCATCTCTTCTGTCTCTCTATTACCTTCTAACATTATGCCATGTTCTTCTAAGTAATGACCTTATCTATTCAATGTGAGGTAAGTTTTTAAATCCCTTCTAAAAGTTTATGATTATAATGATAATATACATACACAAATGAAGGGTAAAAAATGTTAGAACTGGTCTTCACAAATAGCTAAAAATATTTAATGTGAGAATCCTTAAAAGTAATCAAAATATTTCAGTGTGGTTATTTATATTTAAGTATACCTTGAATTTTTTTTTCTTCTGGCCACAAACATTCAATCTTTCTACAGCCACCACACAAAAAATAAATAATATGCTATAAAAAGACAATTTAAAAATATAGAGAAGGTGCAAAAAAAGTATACACATCTTAAGAAAGAAAAAATTGTATTAAAATTGTAATACTCAATGCATACTGATAAAAAAGATGAATACAAGTCACCTCTTGTAATTACAAAAGTCAAATGTGACTTGGGTAGTATAAATTTAATAGTTTTTTTTTCTTTCTTAAAATGTGTATACATATTTTGGTACCTTCTGGATATTCCCATCTGCATTAATTGGCCAGAAAGTACTTTCTGATGCTCAACTTAGACTGACCATAACACAGAATCTGTCATTAAGTGTTCAATTCACATGCGTACACCCAAACCTCATCCAACAACTTCTATTATGCCAATTACCAGCATTGCCAGTCCTTTGCCCTTCACTGCCTGGAGAACGTCCATCAGAAACAGGGAAGCAGAGCAAACTGCCACAATGCACCATTGATGTTTGAGCAAGGCTGCCCAAGCAGCTGCAACAACAGGGCAACTCTTCAAAGTGTTGGCATTGAAACTTACAATTCCTCCTGCCATACACTATCAATGAAAACCTTTATAAGCTACAATCAATTACAAAATAAAACTTAGAGACAAATTGTGTTCTTTCTTCATTTCTCCTCCCCTCCTTCTCCTCTCAATACCAAATGTCCTTGGCTTAAAAAAAATATCAAGGAGAAATTTACCCCTTTTCTATATTTGTCTCTGCCTCTGCCTCTCCTCTTTTACATTCTAAAAATTCTCTCAAGAAGGCTTAAGGATGTCTGCTAAACACTTTTGTTTATAAGACATGTTCTGAGGCTTTTTTGTTTGTTGTTGAGTTTTTATTGTTGGAGTTTTTATTTAAAAACTTCAAAAGGCACTTGATGTTTTGAGCACACTCATACTAGATTTTTTGGCAAAGCATGTTTTTGATTATTGAAAGATCATCTAAGTTCTGAACTGCATGCACCAAATCACACAACGTTCATATTTTTTTAAACCACAATAAAAGTGCCTCACATCAGCTATAGACGAATAGGTAATGAGTCAGCAAACAATAAAAAACATTTCATGAGAGTGCATGCACTAGACTGGGAAACTTTGAGAGGAAAAAATATTAAGTATTGAAACAGCACTTAGTATAAGAGGAAGCTATTGTTAAACAAATGTACTGTTTTTAATTTGTCTTATATGACTATTCCTACTAAATCAAATAGAAGTTTATCTGTCTTTTTCTATTTCTCCTTAGCCATCAATGGTTAGTGCGTTTTTAAATTTTGGAACACATACTTAAGGTCTGAGAATTGTAACAAGAACTTTTAGATTCCTCATCATAGTTTTTACCATCCAAACAGCACATGGAAAACCTCTCAAACAGTATTTATTCTCAAGAGACAGAATGTCCAAATTCCAACAATGTCAGTGCATAAACCTGATTCTTACAATTAAAATATGTATACTTTATTCTTACTCTTTCACCTGAAAAATCAAAATCCAAATTACAGTATTCAGGATCTTAGTTAAGGCCATGATAATAAATTACTATAGACTGGATGAGTTAAACAACAGAAATTTATTTCTCACCAGGAAGTACAAGACCAGAATGGGAGCATGATTAGGTTCTGGTGAATGCCCTAGTCCCAGGTTTGCCTATGGTCCTTTTCTTGTTGTATCTTCACCTGAAGAGCAGAGAGACAGAGAGAAAGCAAGCTATCCTCTAAAAGAGCACTAATCCCATCATGAGAAGCCCACCCTTATGACCTAATTAATTACCTCCCAAGGTCTCAGGTCCAAATCCCATGGTATTAGGGTTTTCAGTTTCAATACATAAATTAGGGGGGAGCAAAAACATTCAGTCCATAGTACAAGAAGTCCTTGTCTGTTAGAGTTGTTAAAGTTTATTATTTTTCCTTTGTTTGACACATAGGGTCTTCCTCTGTTGCCCAGGTAGGTATACAGTGGTGTATAATAGCTGATTGCAATTTTGAACTCCTAGGCTCAAGCAATCCTCTTACCTCATATTCCTGAATAGCAAGGCCTACAGGCTCATGTCACTTCACCTGGATAATTTGTTTTTACTTTTTGTAAAGACAAGGTCTCACTCTGTTCCCTAGGCTGGTCTCAAACTCTAGGCTTCAAGTAATCCTCCCATCTTGGCCTCCAAAATTCTGGGACTACAGATGTGAGCAACCTCATCCAGCCTGTCATTGTTTTTGAAGCAGTATGTCTATATAGTTTACTTATTAAATGGTACCAAAAGATTTATACAAAAATAGCATCCTATATCCCACCTTTTAGTATTATCCTGTTATGTTTCACAAAAGCTCTATCTTCTATTACCTCTATGAGTATATTTATTATAACTTATTCTTACTTCAGCTAGTGCCTGCATGCCATTCATTCATAAAAGTTTTACTAGTCTTTTTTAAATAATATATTGCTCATTTGATTTATACATTTTAGACACTATCTATTAAATTAATCCCTTATCATGGAAGATGAAGACTTAGTTCTCTTATATAACCTCATTTCCCTTTCTTTTATCCTTCCAATATTTAGTCAAGTAGTATATTTTGAATATATTTCCTATATTGTTCCTTTGAGCAACAATTTTTCTTCCTAGAGATAATGTGGTCTCTTTGCCCCTCATTCCCACGATCTACAACAAAAATGTAAACCCTCTCTGAAAGTAATATTTCACAGTCTTAAATATGAAGAGTCCAATTCCAATTCTTTCCTCTGAAGATATCCCTTTCCTGAGTTTTCTATCTTACAGCTTAATTAAAGACTGGTCATTTTTAAGATCAATGCACTACTGTTGTCCCAAACTCCCTTCACCTTTTTCATCTCATTCTCATCACATGTTTCCTGATCCTCTGCCTTGGTCTTTTCTTCTCAGCTTTTCCTCATTTGGATATAGCATATCCTCTAAATGATTTCAAAGAAAGTTTAAGTATGGGAGAAATGTTTTGGAAGATCATGTGTCTAAAAATGTTTTTGTTTTTGTTTTATGCTCACTCCTAATTAATAGTTTGGATGGGTATAAAAGTTAAAAGTTAATTTCCTCTCAGAATTTTAAAGTCACATATTCCAGCTTTGAATGTTGGCATTAAGAAATCAGATTCCATTGTGATATTTTTTTCTAGAAGTTTCTATTTCTATTTATTTCTGGTATTCTGAAATTTCCCAGTTGTGTCCTTTTTTATGGGGTTTGCTTTACATTTGAATGAGCACCTAGAATACTAGAAACTCATGTCCTATAGTACTGAAAAAAATTTACCATGATTTTATTACTCTATCATTTTCTTTGCTTTCCACTGTTTTCTAAAACTCCTGTTAAACAGATTTTCAGCTTGTTGAATTGTTTATCTGATTTTTATCTTTTCTCTCCAATCTCCATTTATTTGACCTTTTGCTCTATTTTCAGGAAAATTTCAACCCTTCTATAAAAGGTATTATTTCAACTATTGTAAGAGTGCTTATTCTCTGATTATTCCCTTTTTATATCATCCTGTCATATTTCATAGAAGCACTACCTTCCACTACTTTTCTGAGTATATTAATTATAACTTATTCTTACTTCAGCTATTATCTTCAAAGGGACATACATCCTCTAATTCTCAAACAGGTTCTGGGGCATGAACTGATTTGCTTCTCATTGGCATAACAGTCTCCTGTCACTGGTATTCAGCTTTCTCAGTTCTGCTAATTCCCGCTTCTCACCTTTCTTTAAATTTTTAAAAATTGTATCTCTTTCACATGTTTTTTCTCTTGCTCATGCTTGTGTGTGTGTGTGTGTGTGTGTGTGTGTGTGTGTATAAATATATGTATATTTATTTATTTATTTTGCAATTTTTGGCTGGGCCGGGTTTGAACCCACCACCCCCAGTATATGGGGCCAGCATCCTACTCCTTGAGCCATAGGTGCCGCCCAGTATTTAGATATTTTTTTAATCCTTTACTCAAATTTTTTAGTCCCTTACTTGGAAGACACGTGGTAAAACATGTGTTCAATCACCAAGTTTCACCTGAAAGTCTGTTAACAAAGTTTTGAAGATGCTAATCTTACAGGTATAATCTTTATGTTCACTGGGTCATAAAATCATCCGGTTTTCACTACTAAAAAGCTTCTCAGAGGTCGTAAGATTCAACCCTCTTATTTTAGAAATTATAAAATAGAAACCCAGAAAGATTAAGTGGTTTGTGAAAATTATTTGGCTAGAAATAATTAATTATTATTATTAACTAGAAATCTAGTTTGAACTTGCCTTCATTACCATACTGCCTCTTCAGATAGATCTCTTAACATAGCTACTCACCAAGGGACTCCCAGACCCACTCTAAGGTTAAAATATTTCAATAAGCCAGTCTAGGTTTTAGATTCCAAAATAGAGGAAAGCTGCTAATAAGGAAAATGTGGGAAACAAATTATAATAAGAGTAAGTATTTGACTCTGCACCTCCTATTTTATACAGACATCCGCCCCTTCATGAATATTTCCAGGACTAGCTCATGAAACTCACTCTCCTTAGCCTGCTTCAGCATGCAAGACTTACCCTAATTTTCACTCTTTCAGGGTACGGGATCATAGCATGTTTTCTCAAAGCAAAGTAAATTTATGTTTGAGGTTGAAATGAATTATACTTCCCAATATTCTAATCCTTTGGCTGGCCACCAAGCTCCTTGTTCTAAAATAGTCCTTATTTCCGTGACTGGCATCACCCAGGTACTCAAGCAAAAATATTAATTCACCTGAAATAATCTCCTTTTTTTCTAAAATAACATCTAACTTCCACTCCTCCTCATAGGTAGCACCCAAATCTTACCAATTCTATTTCCTAAAAATCTCTTGAATCCAGCCCTCTTGTGTTCCTCATGGTTTCACAGTCACTATTTTAGATCAGGTGCTCACCGTATTCACACCTGCTTACCATTAATGTCTTCCAGTGGTCTCACACATCCTCATCTCTCTTCTTTACACCCCTTCTTCCACACTCAATTTCTGAAGTGGTTTTTCTCAACAGAACTAAGGAGTCATTTCCTTGCTCAAAACCCTTTAGTGGATCCCACCTCACTTCCACCTTCTCAGTATGATATATATCAGACACTTCAGGACAGGCACCTGCCTACCTCTCCACCTTCACCTCCTCTGGCTCCTCATTTTGCATTTTATGAAACCAGAAATCAGGTAGAAAGCCAAAGTCTCCTGTTAAGGTTCTATTCACACTGGATTTTCACCAATAAATGCCTATTGCCCTTTTCCTTCTCTTCTCCCAAATAATGAAGGAATCAAATGAAAGAGTGAAAAGATTAACCCCACACAAAGTAATAGATTCATTTACTGTAATATTTCTTATTTATAATATTTTATCTTTTCGTAACATAATCTGTTTAAAGGTACTGGAGTATATAGGTTCCATATTCAGAACACTGCAGATGTAAATTAAAAATCTCAACACAGTAATGACAAACTTTTAGGCTATGAAATAGTTAAGGTATTAACACATTATCATAGTAAGGGGCAAATTTAAGAATTTTTGATATGTACTATTAGACTATATACTTTAATAAACATGGGCTGTGTCTTGATCATCTTTCTATTCCCTACTATCCGGAATACAATCCTCAACAAAATAGGTGAACAGTGAATTAACAAATGAGTAAATAAAATGATAAATACTATCACAACCTCAAATCCAAGCAACAACAGCTTATCTGCTACTTAATAAACCCAGTAAGTCAATAGTATTTATTATTACAACTAATGAATTGAGTCAAAAATATCATGAGCATTCATTTAAATACAGCATATATATACATCACATACTTAGATGCATATTTTCAGCAGACCTTATATGGAATATCAATCTGATCTTTCTTTGAGCATATGTTACTCAATGAATAACATAACAAAAATTTTCAACCTAACAGAAAAAACATATATGATTTGAAAACTATTTGAAAAACAAGTAAAAGAAAGATGTTTCTATTGTTAGAATTCTTATCTTCAGATTGTTCTCCAAGCACATCCCTCAAATATAGAGAAATAAAAACTTCCTTAGCTATAACTTTCATCATTGCCATTTAAACAAAATAGTACATGTGTATATACACATACATTTGAATTACATGCTTCTCCCACCACATCAATTTCACTTTTCATGAAATGCGAGTCACTAATACGTATTAAAGCCACTAAAGCCAACTTGCTGGTCTGATGCAATTTAATTGTTGCAGCAAAACACTGCTGGCAAAGGATTAACCAATTACCTGACGTTTCGCAAATCCAGGGCCAGTTACAGAAATGCCTTAATCTACAACCTCAGATGTAAAATAGCAAGGGGCTAGGCCAATGCAGGAATATAAGTTAAGAACAGAGCATTTCAAACATATCTAAGATGAAACTGTCTTTTCCTCTGCCTAGAAAGATAATTAACAAAGAATTCTGAATATCATGCTGACTAAAAGGAATTTCACATGAGGAAGTAAATCTTCTCAAATATTTCCTCCTTACAAATACCAGGTTTAACAAAAGAGTACGATGTGTAGATCCCCACTGGACAGAAGCTTGTGTATCTAACCCATCGTATACGCAACAGTTAGTATATGCAACAGTATACCATCCCATTGCACAGGATATACAGACTGCTACCTTCTGAAATCCTGCCTAGACTTTACAAGTTCTATTGTTGTCTTCATATAAATAACTCTATGGAAATGTTGTATCTAAAGGAAAAAAGTGGGTATAATTTAAATAAACAAACTAAGGAATACCGTGTAGTTTAAAAAGGGAAATACACTTGATGTTAACAAATGATGACACACTGAAGAGCAAAGAAAATACATGAGGAAGACACACGTGAGGGCCGAAGACTGCGGACAACAGAAACTAACAGCACATACAATGACCGAAATAAAAGCACAGGGAAGACAGGTGTGAGGAGAAATCTGAATAAGATTCATAAATAAAAACACAGAGGTGATTCCCAATGCTATGATGAGGCATAATACAGAAAGACAATATTTCTTTTTATCCAAATGCTTTATAACAGGATAGACTACACTTTGAAAAACAAATAGAACCTAAACTCCGTAGCAGTGTGGAAAGTGACCAATGGTAATACTCATAATGTTTAAGAAAACAAATAGGTACTAAATAACTCGATTCTATCATTTAAATTTTTCTCAAGTGTAGATAATGTTTTGAATTCCACTTTGCTACCTACTTGCTTTCTTTTGAAAAATTATATGTTGTGTAAATCATCAATAAAAGTATATAGTATTGCATATTTGAAAAAGAATGGTTAATAGTACATTCATTCTTATACCAAAAACACTGAATTAACTACAATAAAATTCAAACCAAGAAGGAAACTATCAGCAGCACTGGTGCTGTCTCTAACCCTGAAGCACGAGCCTCTTTTCAATGCATAGCAGATTCTTTGGGATGTGAAATTATATAAAAATGGGTATACCAGAATGCAGAAAGAAAGCAAGTAAAGGCTTAATTCTCTTAAAAAACAGTTTCTAAATGTGTATTCATTAACGAAAACCTATAATCTAGCAGTCAGCAGAAGCATTTTGGAATTGAAGGCATAGCGTATAATATCTACTGTTAGAATCAATACTCTATGACCACACAACTATTCTAGTTTAGCTACCAGATTTTTTTGTCAAAACTGTTTTTTCCTTTTTCTTTGCTCTCCATTTTCAATTGGTAGAGAATTGTGTGAAGCTTAATGTACACTTAAGAAAGAACACATTGGGTAGATCTACGGGCTCAGATGTCAACCAATATACCTTAAACATCCCCTATCCCAATTCTTTTCATAGGCTTCAGCTAAGAGTACACATAGCCCTTTCACTTATGTCTCATATATAATTTCAGGTCTCAACATTCCCTGATACAAGTAATTATAGTAAAACTTCCACTCTTCATAAAGCCCGAAAAAAAAAAAAAGAAGAAGAAAAAAGACAGGATGGGGATAGTAAATGGACAGAATCAGAATACCCTGCTACTGAAATATTCCAATTGCTGGCAGCAAGGATCAAGAACATTATATTTGTAATATAAATGCACATAAGCCCTAAGCAGATGATCTCAGATGGTCGATGATAATAGCTAACTTCTTTTAGTATGCACTTGTAACAGGCATTGTTCTAAGAGCAATACCTATCACTTAATACTCATATACTAAAAAAAAGAATCCTCATTTTACACAAAATGACACCAAGACACACAAAAATTGATTCAATTTTAACATATTTAGCTTATTTTAACTTAAAACATTAAACTATTTACAATCTTTTCATGGAGACCAAGGGTTGTCATAGACTTTTTGGTGCTAAATAGTTTCACATTGCAGGGGTCCTCAAACGTTTTAAACAGGGAGCCAGTTTACTGTCCCTTAGACCATTGGAGGGCAGGACTATAGTTTAAAAAACAAACAAACTATGAACAAATTCCTATGCACACTGCACATATCTTATTTTGAAATAAAAAAACAAAACGGGAACAAATACAAACACAGTGCCTCATGTGGCCTGCAGGCTGCAGTTTGAGGACCCGTGCTAGTATCATCTACAGTTTCCATTTTGGGTATCTTTAAGGTCAATGAGAGCTCAAAGGAACCTGGAAAGCAAGCTAAATAAAGGAAAATTCCAGATGTTCATCTACTACCCTCACCCCAGGCAATCTTTCACAGTTGTCTTGCCCACACCTATTTAAACTGCAATTTGTTTTAGCAATTCACCTTTAAGTCTTTCCAAAGCATTCAACTTAAATTTCATAAAATCAACAATCCTTTATATTTTTGTACTCATATTTCATCAGTTTGCATAATTAAATTACAATTGCACATTCAACTGGCATAAACAAAAACAAATATAAATGACTCGAGGTAAGCATAGCAGCAAGTAAACAGATGAACAGAAACGCACTATTTTTTTCAGAGAGTATTCTACTAGCCTGAACCAGGGACTGGATAACAAGGCTTCTACTTTATACCTATCTTTTCCTAATTGCAAAGAAAACTATTTAATAGGTATACTAGGTTTCTGTAAAAATGGATTTACAACTAAAAAGCATTAACAAATTTGGTAGAGAGGTTTACAATGACACCAAATTTCTATATTATTATTGAAAAGACACACATTCCTTCTTATCTTTCTTTAATTAGAAATTCTAGGAGACTCTTCCAATAATAGGGTAAAATTAGGACCAAAATATTCCATCCCAAACACAAATTAGGTTATGCTGATTGCATTTGTAAAAAATTAAGTTTTGAGAAAGAAACTTTCTCCCAACTAGAGAATACCATCACCTTTTATGGGAAAATCCCTAAATTAAAAATTTGGGTTCAGACAGTTGCTACTTATTTGACATGAGGTAAGTCACTCTGCTTCCCTGAGCTACAGTATTCTTCTCTGAAAAAAAGAGGCAATAGTAATAGTTCTCATCATTCCACAGAAATATGCTCACAATTATATACATTAAAATACATGAAAACACTCTGTACACTATCAGTCATCATATATATAAATTTTTACTGAAAATCCCAGTTTATATTTTGGACACACAACTTCAGAAGGAAAGGAGGTCATTTCACAAATGACAAGGCTGAGATCCAAAAGCCTAAATTACTTTCCCACTCACAGTGGCAGTGATGAGAGAGCAGATGAAGCAAATTCTTGATTAACCAGGAAAAGAATATCATAAGCTTGGGAGCAAGATCAACTGCAGGTTCAAGGAAGCAAAAGTGCCCAGGATGAACTAATACTGTAATGTAGACTGTAAGCAGAGATAAAAATCTAGAAGCCAAACAGTAATTCCTGGGCAGAAAATATTAGGGAAGAGATAGAAAGATCAGAGTAAAAAATACAACTATACCAAATACAAAGTATTATTTCATCTTATATGGTATGCTTTGATGCCTTCATAAACTAAATAAAATAGGGAATTAAAGAGAATTTTCATGTTTTTGCTTTTCCTTTCTATTGGTCAGAATAATTAACCATAGGTTAGGAAGTTAAGAAAACAATAGGATGGACGTCATTGAAGTTCAAGTGTTTTAATTGGATTCCTTTGGGTACAGTTTGTTTCCCTTTTTCTCCGGCCATTAATCCAGTGGAGGAAAGTGATCTAACATAGCACCGGGGCATGAAGGGAGGGACCCCAAGAGCCTGTCTCTCTATGATGACTGTTCCTGTGCATCCAGGCCGCCTATTGAAACTAACAATGCCTGCTGCTACTGCCGAAGAGAATCATCCAAACTCTGAAAATGAAACACATCACACAAAGGGATGAAAGAATTCTTATTCCACAGGGTTTAGCTTGCAGCTGGTCATGCATGCCAGAGGGATGTGCCATGAGTATGACAAAGAAGCTTCCAAAGAGAATGGAAGGGGCAGCCAGCCGGACATTTTGAAATACTTAGGAAACTATTCTTTTGAAACTAAGGCAATAAACTAGACTTCTTTATAGCTGGACTTGAAAGAGTCAGTTTTCTTTTCTTTTTCTTTTTTTTTTTTTTTTTTTTTTTGTTTGTTTTTTGATCTCTGCAATTCACCCAGGTATGAATATTCTTGCAATTAAAGGAAAACTTCGAGAATTTCTAATTGGTTATACATTTGGGGGTTTTCCCACTCACAGATATAAAATTGATTTTTTTTCCCCTATGGATTGGAGCTCAGTATTTTTCCTGAGTTTAAAACTGTGGGCAGAAACAGGTTCAGGATTTTTCTACAACTGATATAGGGACATTAAATAATAAATATGCTTGTTATACAAAATAGCACACTCAGCCTTTGAGTTTAGATCAGTGGTGAAATTGATGGAACACTCATTACATAAATAATATCAGGTCCCAAGGACTCTAATGGTCTAGAAAAGCAGTTCCAGGAAAGAGTTGCCAACAAAAGGTGTTCCAAATAGAATGAAGAGTCACTAAGAACTTTCCCTGAAGCCTCCATTTCTTTTGACCCTTCAATTGGTCACAGAAAGTCCCAATCCAGTTCTTCAGCTGCCCTGGACATCAATGTCTATAGGAGTACCAAAAGCAGTACCTAGGATTTTAGAAAGACAATGCAACAGTGGGCTCCAGACTTTTCTTCTCTGCTAAGCTCACTCACTCCGAGCAGTCAAAAACTGAACACTGGCCTCCCCACCCTAGCCCTTGCCCACTTCTATTCCAAAAAGCTCATGTTCCTCCCTTTACACAATATATGTGAGAGGTCCTTTCCTTGTCCATAATGGTGTATACATTAGACTTAGATATATATGTATACACATATGTATGTATGTCTGTACATATATAATAAATAAATACAAATATATATATATATATGCCCCCAATAGTAACAGACTCAGATAAACTCCACATAACCAGATGTGTGCCTTTATGAAAGTTATTTAATCTCATTTAGCCTTAGATTCTTCATTAGTAAAATGAAAATAATACTTGCCTTATGAGATTGTAGTAAGAACAATGAGAGAATATTTACCTTATAGTTTAGTTATGAACACAGAGGGTGATCCAACAAATGGTAGCCATTACCTGTGTTCTTTTCTATAACAATAGTTCACCCAAGAAACTGAAGTAAAAATTGAAACCTAGTACCAAAAATTTCCACCTATCCTGTTAGGATGCTATTATTAATTTAAACCTTGTATCATTCATTTCAGATTAGATCACACTTTAAGAAAAGCATTGCTTTCTTAGAAAATAATGCCGAAGTAAAAAGAACTCATTGGGAGAAATATTTCCTTTCCATATATTCAACCCATTGTTTATAATTAATCTCCTTCAAAGCACTGTAAATAAATTATAGTTATAAGTATTTTATCTTTTCAAATACCGTATATACTCAAGTATAAGTCAAGTTTTTTCGGCACAAATTTGTGCCGAAAAACCCGAACTCGGCACACGGCTTATACTCAAGTATATACGGTAGCTATTACTTCATTTTGTAGAAAATGTTTGGCATTGGAGAGTTTCCATTATCATTCTGACGTTTCTTATTCCTCACTTCTACTACCCTTTCCACTCTTCTAGTAGCTTTTCCAAACTCTCTCCAAAAGAGAAAATATTTTAAATGAAAACTGACATTATGAAAGCAAAGTTAAAATATATTTGAGGAAAATTAATTCTCAGTCTAGGTTATGCTATAGGTGTTATGTCACCCAACTGCAAAAAATTCACTTTTAGCCATGAATCCATTACTAACACATATCAAAGACAAAAGGAAGCAATTTTTCAGAAAAACCTAAAAGTAATGGTAATAAAAATATATATAAACAAGGAAAAGAAATTATTATGAGGAAAATATGTATATAAATAGACAATGATATTTCTAGTATAAGTGAAAATTATCCCTATATATTAACATTAAACTCAAATCATTTTCCCTAAGAATTATAAAATATGTTAAATTCATATTTATTCTACTAAATAAACTGAAACAGAATTTAGATATATCCCCAACATTAATTACTTCTTTGTATCATCAAATTTTGCTCTCATAATTTTATGCTAATATCTTCCACTTACGTGCTAACAGAGACAAAAAAAAAAACCCTATTTTATTCTAAAGGAATTGGTTAATCATTAGTGAAACCCAAAGTCGCCATTTTTCTCATCTTTCCTTTCAGCATTGCCTATCCAATTGATTACAAATTCCTGTTAATTCTCCCTTTCTAGTTCTACTTTTATAGCCTAGAATCCTAAGTAAGCTAATTATTTTCAACCTCTTTCATCCATATTTATGCTTCAAAAGTTCCCTTCTACATTAAAAAAAAAAAACAAAAACTCAAGGAATTTCCTTCACCTCCTCAATAATCTTGAGTTGTTTACAGAATAAAATCCAACTCTAACATAGCATTCAAAATCTTTCACAGCATGACACTGAACTACAACTCACAATAATTGAATTAAATGTAAAAGATATTGACTACCTGATATATTCCAGACTCCACACATGGTAGTGGAGTGGTAGTGGGAATAAAGATGAACTAGACATAGTCTCTGTTTTCAAAGAATCCAGTGAAGGGAGGAAGTAAGTAAATTAGAAACCATAATGCAATGTAATGAGTACAAAAAGGTAACCAACTAATAGAATTAGAGTCACAAAGTCATTGAGGAAAAAAGTAAAATAGTAATATGTTTGTCTTCCACTTCTGAAAATGATAGAGTAACATAAACAGGATTTATCTCCTGCCTTAAACAACTATAAAACTGGACAGAGATATATAAAATATTAGTTTACAGACATTGGACAACAGGCAGTACAAAACAGCAGTCTCTAAGAAAAGGAAAACAAGGAGGTCACTCCCACTATTGCCTTTAACTTATTGCCTGGAGAGAGCTACTAGACCACAACTCAGGGAAGGGGAACCCAAACAGTGCCTGGGTAAGCAGGCCTGCACTGCTACCAAGTAAGTTAACAAGAAGAGTGGAGCTGAGCTTTAGATGTGAATTTCTGACTACAAACTTCCCAAAAGTTTTACTTTTTATTTGCCTCTACCCTGTTATTTTTTCTCTTGCCCTCTAGAAATCATATATCAAAGTTTAATTTAAACATTACTTTATTCAATAAATCTCTTCTAATCCCAATTGTCCTCATTCACAATAAAATAATATTATCGTCCTGTATAACACAATATTACTTCATTACTGTGGCATTCTTTCCTGCTTTATCTAATAATATTAAGCTATTGAAGACTTATGTCCTTTTATTTATATTACTTTATTTTAGGCAAATTTTTAAATGTACGATATCTTTAAATGTACAGTGTTGTTGACTGTAGGTACATTATACAATGGATCTCTAGAACATACTGATCTTGCTTAACTAAAACTTTATGCCTTTTGATAAATAACTCCTCATTTTCCCCTCCCTCAACCCCCGGCAACCACCATGCTATTATTCAATTCTATGAATTTGACTAAATACTTCATATAAGTGGTATCATGCGGTATTTGCCTTTCTCTGTCTTATTTCTCTAAGCATAGTGAAGATTCATCAATTTTGTCCCATATTGCAGAATTTCCTTCTGCCTAAAATCTGAATAGTATTCCACATTTTCTTTAGCCATTCATCTGCAGGACATTTGGGTTGTTATTTTGCCTTTCATAAATAGTCTTGGAACGAATATGGAAATGCTAACATCTCTTCACAATTCTGATTTTAATTTGTTCAGAAATTAAATTAGAAATAGAAGGAAAATACCTCAACATAATAAAGACCATATATGAAGCCTACATACCAGTTTTCAATGGTTAAAACTTGAAAGCTATTCCTCTTAAGATCAGGAACAAGGCAAGGATGCTCACTCTACTTGTTTTCAACTCTTGTCACTTGTTTTCAACATAGTATTGGAATTGCTAGCCACAGCAATAAGGCAAGAAAAGATTACAGCCATCCAATTGACAAGGAAAAAGTAAATTCTCCCAGTTTATAGATGGCATGCTTTTATAAATAGAAAACTCCATTAAAAACATGTTAGAACAAATAAACAAATTCAGCAAAGTTGCAGGACACAAAACCAACATACAAAAATCAGTTGCATATCTAGATATTAAGAAGGAACCATCTCAAAAGGAAACTAGGGAAAACCATCCCATCTAAAATAGCACCAAGAGAAATAAAATACTGAGGAATAAACTTAACTAAGGAGGTGAAAGAGTATTCTGAACACATAAATAATTGATGAAAGAAATTAATATGGAAAGATATCCTGTGTTATCCATGGATTAGAAGCCTTGATACATTAAAATGATTCTACAAAAAGTGATCTACGAAGTCATTTCCACATTTCTACAACTCATATGGAACCACAAAACATCATTAAATAACCAAATCAACCTGCAGTAAGAAGAAAGACAGATGTTTTCAAAATCTACTATAAAACAATAGTAACCAAAACAACAAAGTACTGGCATAAAGACTGACATAAAGACCAGTGAAACAATATATAGAGCCCAGAAATAAATTTATGCATATACAGTCAACTGACCATTGACAACTATGCTATGAATACACAATAGGGAAAGTATAGTCTCTTTAACAGTGATACTGGGGGAAAAGTGGATATTTACATGCAAAAGAATAAAACCATACTTTTATCGACTTTTATCTTACACCCCACAAAAGAATTAACTAAAAATAGGTTAAAGACTTAAATTTAAAACCTAAAACTATAAAAACTTCTAGAAGAAAACATATGAGAAAAGCTTCATAACACTGGTCATGTATCATATAATGATTTCACAGGCTATAGCACCAAAAGTACAGGCAACAAAATCAAAAATAAATAGGTAGGACTACATATCGAACTATGAATCTGCACATCAAAAGAAACAATAAACAGAGTGAAAAGGCAACCTATGCAATCATAGAAAATATTTGCAACTATGTATCTGATAAGGAGTTAATATCCCAAATATCTAAGGAACTCCTACAACTAAATACCAAAACAAAAAGCAAAACAAAATAAAAACAACCCAATTTTTAAAATGGGCTAAGGACTGAATTTTATCCCCTCCAAATTCATATGTTGACACTTAAATGCCAATGCCATAGTATTAAGAGGTAGGTCTTTTAGGTTATCAAATCGTGAGGGCAGACCCTTCGTGAAAGGCATCAGTGATTTATAAAAGAGGTACATGCTAAGCAAAACTCTGGTAAACCCTAAAGTATATGAAAAGTGTATCTACAATTCCTAGAGAGAAATAATCTTTCATTTTCACAATCCATCAAAAACTTCATGCACAAGTAACTGAAGCTTTCTGTATATTACACTTATTGAGTCTTAGTACACCCTCAGCTAATTTCAATATTGGAAAATTATAGATCTACTATTTTTTTATGTCTGTTTTATGTCTTTTGATAACCAATATGAGAAATACTTCATACATTTGTTCTAGACATAGATCAATATAGATATTACATATATTCTTATTAGCAATACTTTTATCCTGCATGTATGTAGAAAATATTTAGAGTAATGGGAATAAAAAATTGGCAATGGTAAAAACAAAATAGAAATAAAAACAGTTAATATTCATCAAGCACCTACCATGAGCTAGATACTCTATTAGTTGTTTTAACTGGATTATCTCATTTAACCCTTGTAACAATATAAGGCAAAAATAAAATTGAGCCCTGAAATTCTGTTACACTCATATTTTAATAGATTGTGTCAGACGAATTAAAAATGTATTTGCAAAGTTATTATTCATTTTATTACATTAAAGTAGAAGTTTAAAAATCATTAGACTACATTTAACTCAATTTTTATTAATTATTGTTTTTTCACTAACATTATCAAAAAGTCTAACATAAATGGCTGCCAAGCACTATTATCCCATTTACATGGATACTATCATGAATTCATATATTTAATCCACATAAATCCATTTGCAAGTTGGTAGCTTATTTTTCAAGAAAATAAAGTTGCCAGATTCTTCGAGAAGCAACAATGATTGTAGAACTTTAAATGAAACACATTCACTTATGCAGTTAATAAGTGCTACAATCAATGCACTTTATGAATTGCCTTGAATAATCACTATAGATGACCAAGAAACTCCCTCCCCTTACTCTCCAGAGCTAAGGAGTCTTACATTCAATAATCCTAGCTAAAATAGAAGTAATGAAAATATATATGCACAGCTACAAAATATCATAATCTTAGAATTAATCTTAAATCCCCAGTGTCTTAAATCACAAATGTTCACCATGAAAGTAAGTTTTATTCATTTATCTAAATCACTCTACTCTTGGTACAAACTGATACGATAAACTTCCAATAATTGAATAGCCTATTAGTGATATTTTAGCAATAATTATAATATTGTGTATCATGTCATATCACATTATATAATTATTATTAATTGGTACTAGTAATCGAGTGCCTAGTATGTCCTGGGAAAAATATTAGGTACTTTACTATATGATTTTATTTTAGGTACTTTACTATATGATTTTATTTACTCTCTATCATCCTAGAGTTTTGCTTTCCTATCTGCATTTTACAGAAAAGGAAAATAGCTCAGTGTTATGAACAGAATGTCTGCATTTCTTCAAAACACACATGTTGAGCACCTACTGCCAGTATGTTGGTATTAGGAGATGAGACATGTGGAAGGTAATTAGGATCAGATTAATTCATGAGGGTGCCTTTATAAACGGGATCACAGAGAGCTATCTTGCTCGCTTTCCTCCTGGTGAGTACATAGTGAGAATTTAGCAGTCCTGGAACTCAGAAGAAAGGCGTCATTAGAACCTGACCATGCTAGCACCCTGATCTTGCACTTTCAGCCTCCAGAATTGTAAGAAATAAACTTTTTCTGTCTTAAAGCCACCCAATTTATATACTGTGTTATAGCAGCCCAAACTGACTATGACACTTAGAATAACTTGTCCAGACAACAAACATTGTACAAGAATAATAGACACCAAACATTGTACAAAAATGTGAAATAAAATCCACTTTGGGCTACCACAACCAGTAAGAAAGTGTTTCAAAGTAGGAGATCATAAAGTTAACATACAAAAATCAACAGCCTTCCTACACAGAAACAAAAAGCTAGTAGGAAAATATGAAAGAGAAGACCCTGTTTAGGGTAGCATGTAAGTAAGAAATAAGTAAATAAATGAATAGAAGTTCAGGCACGGTGGCTCATGCCTATAATTTTAGCACTTTAGGAGGCCGAGGCAGATGGATTGCCTGAGCTCCAGAGTTCAAGACTACATGAGCAAGAGCAAGATCCCCATCTCTACGAAACACCTAGGCCAATGTTGTGGCGGGCACCTGTAGCTCCAGTTTTACATGCAATAATCCTAACTAAAATAAAACTACCAAGCTTCTACCCGCAAAGTAGCGTAATTTATATAAATGGAGGCTGAGGCAAGAGGATCACTCAAACCTAGAAGTTTAAGGTTGCTTTGAGCTATAATGCCAACGCCACAGCACTCTACCCAAGGCAACAGAGTGAAAAGCCATCTCAAAAAAGTAAAATGAAATAAAAAAATAAATAGAATACCAAAGGGTAGACCTAATAACAAATATTTAAACCTACATAAGTTAAATTCTGCAACACTTCTGAAAGACAGGTGAGTTATTGAGCAAATGAAAATAAAAAGCAGGATCTTGGATAAGATGACTCACCCTCATAAAGATATTAATAGCCCTGATTCATGAATTTCATAAAAATCCAAAAAAAAAAAAATGCTCTCAAGTTGTTTTTCCTCAAGATCTGCTAGCTGAATATATCTCTGTAAAATTTATTTTGAAAAACAAATAAGCAAGAAAAGTCAGAAAAGACAGAAAGAGTAATGGTGGGGGTGGAGAGGGAGGCTAACATTTCAGATATTAAAACATGTTATAAAGCCCCTATAATTAAAATAATGTGATGAAGGCATATGCAAACCAATAGGACAGAACATAAAAATACAGAAATATACCTGGTTTTATGAAAAAACTTATTATAGGCTATCATGCAAGTACTAGAAGAAACATTGATGTATGTTATAATTCATATGTAAATTGAAGAGTGGGAAAATTGTTCCAAATTATGCTTCAGTGTGATAATACCCTGAAGGTCAACTAACAAGATTAAAGGCAAACTCTCCTTTTGGTCATGTAATGAAAATTCTCAGAACTTCATGAAAAGAAAAATTTAATATACCTCTGGGAATTGCAAAATTCTCGAAGTTGTTCAGCAGAACAAACTCTAAAATCTTTTTCTTTCTTCACCATCATTTTAAAACCCCAGCAGAAAGATCACAGTAGCATAACAAAAATTTAAGAGAGCCTAAACTACCTGTCTCCTGGATTTAGTTGGAAACGAAGGACACTACCCCATATCCCAGTTCATATCTAAGACTCTTACTTGAATTTTAGTGCTACGATGTGTACTTTCAAAGGGGATTAAAATCCTTGAATATCTCAATCTGCAATTTATGTTAGAAAATGCTTCAGTGATTTCTATGTGATATAGGGGAAGGGCCCTTAATAGATATTTAGATTTATCCTATAATTCAAAAAAAAAAAAAAAAAAAAAAAAACAATGCAAATGTATGCCAAAACTGTGTAAACAATATTTTCAAAAACTTTGTTGTGGAGAAGGACCCCTGGTGTCCAGTTGGATTTAAGCCAGTCTACAATGTAGCTATTGACTTCACAGCACTTGAATCCATTATGAAAGAGCATCTTTGCTTATCTTAAAATATTTAACTTCACCTTAAAATATATCAAGCCCATAAAATTCGTAAAGATTACATTTAGGAATAAAAATATTGCTTGCTTTACATTTTTCCATATACACATTCTGACAAGCATGATATTCATTGGATAACATCACTGGGAGGAATATGTCTCAGACACAACAGTTACAATGAGTGGTATCTTTGGAACATAAAGATAACATCTACATTTATCTACATTTAAGTACTGTCTCCACAAGTGGCTTCTGAAAAGGCTTTTTAAGAAACAACATTAAAATGGTACATTGGCAAAAGACATCACAGCCTTGCTGTACACTAACATTGCCTTGCAAATGAAAACCTGCACTATTCCTTATGATCAGGGTTTCACCCATTTATTTGGTTAATCATTCAAATGGCTAAACAGACCTCTAATTTGAAAATAAAAACCAATTGATGCAATCACAAACAAGTTCTAAAATTGCGGTTTATAAAAATTGAAATCTTGTTCTAAGCCAAAACACACACACAGTTACCTTTTCCTAATCAGAGCATTCATTTCTCCTCATTATGATCTCACAAGCACATTAAAATCTTATTAACATTAATTACTTCTGAGCGCCTATGCATGAACAGTGATAGTCGTGAGTGTGCGCGTGTCTGGATCATATCTACATTTATATACCTTGCTGCACTTTGCTTATAAAACATGAGAAAATATTTCTGCTAACACCAATTAGCTAATTTCACACACACAGATCATAAACTGCTGTCTCGCTGCACAGCCTATCAGAAACCAGTAAACATATGGACAAATGGACGGGAAAGAAAGCAGAAACACCTCTTGAATGTGAGAACTAAAATGCTTTATATTTGAGCCTTAATTATAAAGTGAAACAACTTGGGAGGACAAAATAACAAAAAATAGAAAATAATTTTAAACGATAAAACCAAGCATTTTATTTTCTATAGAGATGAGTTCAGTGACAAAGTAATAAAGACAAAGAAAAAATGGCAAGCAAAGTGCAGCAGATGCAGGAGAAATGAAAGTGTCCTTCTTTAAAGTATCCTGTACCTTACATGTCTGTATATTCACACACGTGTACAAACACACACACACACACATACATAGGCTCCATTTAAATAAACTAATACCTTAAAAAATATATATAAACTTTACTCTGACCATAAGGAAAGAATAATAGCACACCATACCTTAAAATCAAATAGGTTTATCTTCCCAAGGAAATAAATATTCCTGCTCAATGCAAATGATTTACAGACTTTTATTTATACAAAGAACATAATATACAGGAGCCATTCATATCTACAATAGATCTCAATGTAAATGCAGAAAAATAGACAGTTATAGCCACAAACTACAAATAATCCTTATCTCTTTGCATCACCATCTTCTCTCAGGATCCAACTATTTTCTCATTCACACATACCCTCCATCAAATGACGTCCTTCTTTCCCCCATCATCTGCCCTTTACTAGGAATATTCATACAGAGTAACAACTGATCATCACATCTACATTCTTTTTGGATTTATGTGCCTATCTTCTCACAGCCTACAGTTCATAGAATCCAAAGTTCCATAAGATATCATTATAGCTATATCCACATATTCTCTCCTGACATTTATCGCCATCTTTAATTTTTTGTTTCCATCAAACACTATCCCAAATCCTGTATCATTTTCAGCAAGAAGGTACAGAGCACGCCAAAAAAACGGCATACACACTTTAAGAATAAAGCTGCATTGAAATTGTAATACTCGATATATGCCAATATTTGTTATCTTGTATATTGTATCTTGTATCTTTTTTTAATTTCAGAAGTCAAATGTCACTCAAGTATTAAAACTTTAATACAACTTTTTCCTTAAAAATGTGTACACATTTTGGGGCAGCCTCTGTATTTCAAAATTCCTTATGGAAAATACCAGGCACAAGCCAAAAGAAGAGCTTGTGTTTCATGGTGAACTTTTTAAGGAGAAAAATACTTAACCTATGGTTATAGAAAAAGCAGCATCCTAGAACTGTATTCTAAAAAGTATTTTGACACTTCATTATATTAATTATGTTAGAACATTTGACTATAAATAAAATATAGAATATGACACCTTCAACCTTCCAGTATAATTAATGTCCAAGTTAAACAGTTATAACTCATGCTAAAATTCCACTTTTCAACCTATTGCACATTAGCCCCACCGGTCTATAACATGAGGGTCAACAACCAAGAGCAAGACAGGTGTGCACCCTACAGATGGGCTATGTAACAAAAGTCTCAGATTTTCTCTGTAGAGCATAATATACATTGGAGAAGAACTGGTAGGGAGATTTTTGAATCTTTCTGAAATAGTATTCAAAATATATGGGATATTAGTATCAATATAAAGTTGAAATAATAGACAAGAATATACTGAATTTTAATTTAATATTATTCAATGTGCTCACGACTGAACAAAATTTAGTGGGCATTCTCTGCAAAACTTAAAACATGCTAATACAAGCACTGTTAGCTAATTAAGTGTTAATTTTTTTATTGTTAAATCATAGCTGTGTACATTAGTGCAATCAAGGGGTACAATGTGCTGGTTTCATATACAATCTGAAATATTCTCATCAAACTGTTCAACGTAGCCTTCATGGCATTTTCTTAGTTATTGTATGTAGA